>JAPYYR010001600.1:0-19226 GCA_030523065.1 Aphidius colemani
GGACTTACCTTTTTTATTTTCAATTGATTCATCGTTGATTCACTACTTTTCACTTTCAATACACAATCGAAAAGAAATTGTCTGAGAAAATGAGACAATCACTTTAAATATGCAGCGCCTTGCACGGTAAAAAGGCTAGCCAATGAAAAAAAAAACATGGCGGCCTACAAAAAATCCAAGAAGATTGTCTATCAAAATCCTAGATGGCATCATATCAAAATTCAAGATGATGACTTGTGTTCCAGAGGTCAAAACGCCAACTCTCAAGGATATAGCATAATCTCATGTCTGTTCCAGAAGTTAGCGCGCTCGACTCTCATGCTGAGGGTCCGAGTTCAAATCCCGGTTATGAATTTTTTTTGCATAATAATTATAATAATAATAATAATAATTTAGTAATAATAATAATAAGTAACAAATACTTGAAGAAGTCGATGAATTTATGGTAGAAGACTCAGGACATAATTTCACGAATCCATGTTTGCCACTATTCTATAATGATCTTTTGGTAAAAAATTTTGATCAATTATATGACTTTATTTATCCACGTACTGCACCGAACAGTTTAAATCCTGTGGAGTACCGTGGACCAACACCAGACCATCATGTGGATCATAAGTTTAAAACCGAAGGATAATAATAATAAAATTTTATTTTAAATAATAAATAAATAGATGAAAATAATAATAATTAATGTCTTATATTTTAGAAATGAATAAATAAAGATGACTTTATATTCTAAAATATACGTTAATAATTCTTCTTGTAAATTTCCTTTACCCAAATAGTAATATAATAATAATAATTTTCAAATTTCGGTTTAGCTATATTTTTATGAACAACCTCAGCCTTTATTCGATCGTCATGGATATCGCTGTCACCGTTCAGGGTTTTGTAGAAAAAGATTTTTCTTTTTCACCAAAAGAAATTGCTCGTTTTGGTACAAATGAAAATGTAGTTGGTTATTGGCTATTAAAACCAGCACACACAAAAAGGAGAATAAATGTATTAGGACTACAGACAAGTATTAAACACGTCTACCCTTTAGTGCAAAATTTTTTCAAAACATACTGAAAGCGTAAAAGTTCAAGTATAAGCTCGTACATATCATGATGTATATAAAAATAATACGTTAGATGTTATTAATTGAAATTTATCTCTGTTAAATAATAAATATTTTTTATTCCCGATTTTTAGCTACTACTCATTTTTAATATTTACGCAATATTTTCTGTAATATTAGCAAAGTAAGTCGATAATGTAGATCACCGTAGCTAAAAAAACTCAAGATTAGAAAATAAAAAGACACAGAGCGAAGTAATAAAAAAGCTATAAAACTATAAAATATTTTTGGGACAGGAAACTCTGAAAACCTAAAAATCTAACATATGCATGCTAATAATTCAAGAAATAATTACGAGTCTTTGTTATTCAGAAATTAATATTCAAAGTATTCAATAACTTAGTAAAATCAACTGTGAAATTATCATTCAATAATCAGTAGAATTATTTTTAATTGAGTATTCAATTAATTAAATAATTCAATCAAATTTCATTGTGAAGTTTTCATTTAAAAATAAATTGTAATATTTTGTTATACACAAAATATTCAAAGTCAATGACGCGAGTTAGTGCCACTGTGTAAGAACTCGTCAACCACTCAATCAAGCTAAACCAAGCATCATTATCATAATCAAACATCGCTGAGAAATCAGCTAATGTAAGTACATAATAATAATAACATTGTACCAAACATATTGTAATTTTCCGCGACACTACACTACATATAATCTAAATAAACTCAATCGCTGTTTTACAATTATTGTGTTATCATTATTCCTAATCCTTTCTCTTATCCGAAGTCTTTTGCCTACGCTGTGGACCTAATCTTGTAACCGCGAGGTTAGGGTCAAAGAAACTGTCTAATTAAATGATATAAACGGGTTAATTTGGACATAACCTTTTGGCGCCCAAACAGTAAGACGGGGAGACACGGCATCGAAGTAGCGGCGGAAAGGCAAAGAGATAATAGAAATTAATCAAAGTGAAAGTGAAAAGTGTTAAATTTAAGTGAAGTGGAAAATAAAAATAGAGTCAATCCTATAATTTACGCGAGTAAAATCAAAAAGTGCAGTCCCTTGATAAACTCCTCGCGATAATCATTCGGAAATAAATTCACGGCTCAATTATATTAATTAAATAAAATTTTAAAAAAAATTCACGGGCAAAATATATAAATTAGAATTAAAAATTAGATTCACGGCAAATTAAATAGTGTCGCGGCTAAAGAAATTGTAATTACAAAAAAAAAATTACGGAGAATCATCACGAAAAATAATTACGAAAAAAATACGGAGAATAATTACAGAAAAATAATTAAATAAATTTTTAATAACAAATTATTATAAATAAAAGCGTAAATAAACGTGAAAAAAGACTCGGAGTATCAGGCGTACATAAAAGTAAAAGAAGTAAACTAGAAGACACGCTGCACTAAAGCCACACCTTACGCGCGCATAGAAAATAGACGCAACCAAACACAAGCGCCTGAAAACGTACAGCACTTACGCCACACCCAACGCACGAAATAAAAAAAAGGACGCGCCCACCAACAAAAGGCCATAAGTACGCGTACACTAATAATAAACATTTAATCCGAATACTGACCAATAAATGCAAATAACACTAAAATAAATTGAAATAATTACTCAAAATATCGTAAATGTATGTCCAAATACCCACGTGAACGAATTACAAAAATTATTATTGAATTTATAATCAATTTCAAATCAAAATTTAGATAATCTATAAACAATCATAAGTTAAATTTTAAACAATTTCAAGTCAAAATTTAAATAAATTATAAACAAATTCAAGCTAAATTCTCAACAATTCGAAAGTTCAATTTTAAGCTAAAATTTCAGCGAATTCATCTGAAAAATTTATCGACAATTTTAATCGTTCGTCATAAACAATCCTAATCAAATTATAAACAATTTTTATCGAAAATTCTAACAATTTTTAAGCAATCTTTATCAAAATTTTAAACAATCTTTAAACAATTTTTATCGAAAAATTAAAACAATTTTTAACAATTTTTTATCGAAAATTCAAAAAATTTTTGTCAAAAATTCAAACAATTTTTATCGGAAATTTAAGCAATTTTTATCAAAATTTGAATAAGTTTCATCGAAAATTTGAACAAGTTTTTTTCGGAAATTCAAGCAAATTTTATCTAAATTTAAACAATTTTTAAACAACTTTTTATCCGAAATTTAAGCAATTCTCTATAACGATTGAATAAAATTCGAAAACCCTTTAAAGAACCTAGAATTAACCTCAAATAATTTCAAATAAGCACAGACTTTATCGAAAAATTGGTAAAAATTCTTTTGAAAAACTATACGCTAAAAATTATAAATAATTAGGACTAAAAATGATCTCTAATAACAGATAAATCCAATAAAAAGATACCGCTAGCGCAACCACGCTATACCTTAAGAAGCGCAGGTCCCGTTCAAGATACACAGATTGACCTCCGTCGTAAAGTCTTGGGAAAAACCGTGAAAGTAGACGAATCCGGATACTCAAGCGCAGACCAAACTCTTGCAACGACAAGCACCTTAGGCGATTCCTTTACTTCAGACCGCGGAAACAACACTGTAACCGACGACGAGTATTTTACCGGAGACGATTCCTTCGAACAAACCCTAAAACCAAACGGCCCAAATAAAACAAGAACCTACACACAAAACACGAGTACACAAAGTAAAAATCAAGGAAAACGTCAAGAAAATAAAGAAGAGGATCAAGAAAATCAAGAGAAAAAAAAGAGGATCAAGAGGACACAGAAGAAGAAGAAGAAGACGACAGCGGAAGCGAAGATTCGAACCGAGACAACAACGAGCGAAGAGAAATGACAGAACCAGAAATAGGGCTCGGAGAGCAAGTAAGAATTATCCAAAACATCACGAGTGCCATCGATACGTACAACGGGAAAAATGGCTTAGGTTTATGACGTTAAGTTTTATGACGGAATGCAGGTGAGCAAAAAAAGAATTGCCAGCCGGAGCATGGGAAAACAAATTAGTGAGAGCAATTGCGAGAACAGAATTAAATAGAGACACCAGAGACGACCTACAGGTACCAAACGAAGGCTACCCGACGTTAAATGCATTGTTCACAGCACTGAAGCAACTAAGAAAAGGTCACAAAAACGAAACACAGCTTATAGGCGAACTAAGCCTCATGTACCAGCAGTCAAACGAAACAGTGAGAAAATTTGCCAGAAGAGTGCGTGACGCAGGGTCAGCCATCAACGACGCACACAAAGCAGCTGAAAGTGAAGAAGCACAGGCGTGGAAAAATAGACTAGACGACATCCTACAAAATACATTCATGATAGGAGTCGTACCAGAGATCAGCCGACAGTTCGTAAAGAAGAGAGATTTAACAGAAGTAATCAAGAAAGCGATAGAGCTAGAAGAGCAAGAAGAAATGAGAGCATCAATAAGAAATGGCTCTCAGAAAAATATTCAAAACGTAAACACAATAGAAGTGAACGAAGAAAAAACAAACAAAAACAGAACAGACAGTTCGAAATTAAAATGCACTCATTGCTTAAGACCAGGGCATCATATAAATGAAAGTCGAGACTTACAAAGGCTCAAAAACGAAAGACAGCACTGAAAGATCTAACTTGCTACACATGCAACTGAAGAGGTCACACGTCAACAGTATGCCCATCAAATACATAAGAAAACAAGCATACGGGCAACCACAAAGACCAGCAGAACGACCAACAACAAAGCCAGCATACAGACCACCAGCAAACCTATCATACAACAATAATCAAGTAAGAGTAAATAGATCCTGCCAACTTTGTGAAAAAATGGCCACAGAACAGAAACAAAAAAAAAAGAGGCAGACTAAAGAAAGAAACTCAATTCAAAGAAAAACGAGGCAGACCAAAGAAAATACAAGACGACAAGCAACAAGAAAAAGAAGCAGAAGAAGAGTTCTCGGATGACAGCAGCGATAGCGGCACAGAAAGTATAAAATCAACAGCAAGCCACGAAGACTTAATAGAATCACGCGCAAACATAATAGAAAAAAAAGGTCTATTCCAATTCCAAAAAGACAAATTTGTATATTTTTTCCTGCCAACTTTGTAAAAAAGATGGCCACAGGACAGAAGATTGCTTCCTGAATGGAGCAAGGTACAAAAACGCCGAGAGATGCGAGTACTGCTGGGGTAATGTCCAGGAAAACGGACAAGGGCCTGCCTTGAGGAACAATCGAGCGGGCCAATATCAAAATTCAAACCAGCACCAGAGATACAGCTAACAACAAACCTACAATAGCATCGCGCGTCGAAGAGAAAGATATAAATTATAATAATAAAATAACATAAAAGGTATATCTGGGTCAGCATTTACTACAATTGGCACAACAACAATAAAAATTCTAAACACTGACACGATTTGTCACATTATACCTGACTCAATAGAGCTTCTAGAAGACGGCCTGCTGGGATCAGAATTTTTCAATGAAAATAAAGCAGAAATAAACTACGAAGGCAAATATTTGAAGGTCGGAGACGAATATTACTCATTTGGAGAAGTCTACTTCCTTGAGCCACGGAGCGAGCAAATTTTACACTTGCCAGTATCCGAGAAAATAGAAAAAGATGGCTACATACACACGCTAGACCTCGGAGACGGGATCTACGGTGGGAACTGCCTAGTGCACGCCAACAAAGGCAAAGCATATTTGAAAATTTTCGATACTACAGAAGAAAAAATTAATATAATCTGTCCAGAACTGGAACTGGAAGAGTTCGAAGAAAACGAAAAAGAAAAAACGAAGATCGGGCCACACGTCGCCTGCATCAAAAGAAAGAAAAGCAGAGATATGAACGAAAACATGAACGAAAATATGAATATGAACAGAAAAATGAACGAAAGCAAAATGAACGAACATTAGAGAAATGCATCAATCAATTACGTCAGAAATCTAGCAACGCTCAGAGAAGACTACGAAAATAAAAGTAAAAAAGGGTCACCCTGTAGAGAGACAGAACAGCTAGTAAAGAAAAAGAGTAAACCTGGAGAAGGAGAAAAATAGCGAATGGTCATAGACTTCAGAAAATTAAATGAAAAAACAATAGACGATGCTTTTCCACTGCCAAATATAACAGACATCCTAGACCATTTAGGTGGCGCTAAATATTTCGCAACTATTGATTTAGCGTTTGGGTACCATCAGATAAAAATAGACCCAAGAGATGCTGAAAAAACAGCTTACTCGACTCCAAAAGAGCATTACGAATATATACGCATGCCAATGGGACTAAAAACGAGCGGAGCCACATTCATGAGACTGCTGAGCACATTACTAACAGATTTATAAGGTAACGAGTTGTTTGTATACCTAGATGATATAATAATAACAGCTAGAAGCCTCGAAGGGCATAAAGATAGAATGAATCAATCGGAAAATATACGACAATAATAACCAACGGATTGGTTGTGACATCCAAAAACACGGATTTAGTGACGCCAGTAATATAGGTTATGGTGCCTGTCTTTTTGTCAGAACGAACTTAGCAGACCATTAGTTGAGAATGAACAATGGAGCTTTGGTCCTTCTTGGCTTCAAGAGTTTGAATCTAAATGGCCTAAGTCCATTACCATTCTCGACAAAACCAATTTAGAATACAAGAAAAATGTATGTTTAATAATTTCAAAACAACATTTTTCCATTATCAATGCCCTGATTAAATCCTGCTCGACCTATCAAAAATTATTAAGAACATATGCATACGTACGAAGGTTCATATTCGCCTTAAAAGTACGCTGTTCTAAAACAGTTGACAAATCAATCGACGTCTTTCAAAATAAATTTTCATCAAGTCAAGAGATTGCTCAAGCTGAACATGAGCAATTATGTGTGATTCGGGGAGTATATTTTGAGTCAGGAATTAAAATTTTCAATTTTCAGATTCAAAATAAAAATTCTTGCTTCAATAATTTATGTCCATTTCTCGACGATAAAGGCTTACTGCGTGTGGGTGGTCGTCTGAGCGAGCAAAAATTTTATACAATCAAAAACATACTATTTTATTACCATCGAAAAACTATTTCACTGATCTAATTATAAAAGACATCCATTCCAGACAATTACACTCTCGAAAACAAACTACTTTAAATGCCATGCGTCAGCATTTTTGGATACTTGACGGAAGAAATCAAGTACGTCAAGTCATACGGAAATGCATGACTTGTTTTCGTTTTATCGCTGAAGCCGAAAAATTCAAAATAGCTGACTTGCCGGAAGATCGAATCAATGCGTGACACCAATTTAAAAATGTCGGCATCGATTATTGCGGCCCATTTTACATAAAAGAGAAAAAACTCCGTAATACTACTAGAATAAAAATATATGTATGCGTCTTTGTGTGTAAAGGCCATACATTTAGAAGTAGTTAGCGACTTAACAACTGAAGGTTTTTTGAGAGCGTTGCATCGATTTATTGCCAGGCGCGGTACCCCTGCAAAAATTTATTCTGATAATGGCACCAACTTTGTAGGTGCCAATAATCAATTAAAAGAAATATATAATCTATTAAATTCTGACGAGCATCAACGACTGGTGTATAACTTTGTATCGGCACATGTATTAAGAATATCATGGAATTTTATTCCACCATTATCATCGCATCAAGGCAACCTGTGGGAATCCACAGTAAAAATAATCAAACATCATCTCAAACGAGTAGTAGGTGAATCACTTTTCACTTATGAAGTATTTACCACCTTTACCACTAAGGTTGAAGGTGATTTAAATTCACGACCTCTCACACCGATGTCCTCTGATCCAAACGACCTTAACGTTCTAACCCCCGCACATATTCTAATCGGTGAACCTATTCGGTACTTGCCAAAACAAGATTACACCGCCACGCCTGATAATAGACTTTCAATTTGGGAACATATTATCAAAATGAAACAACATTTCTGGGCTCGTTGGCATATTGAATATTTACCCGAGTTGCAGAAACGTCACAAATGGGCCAAAGACACTGCCAATATTAAGATTGGCGAGATAGTCATCATCGTGGAGAAAAATGCTCCTTGCACCAGCTGGCCACTCGAATGGGTGATCAAGGAGATGATCAGTCGGTCAGGACAGCAGTCGTGAAGACGGCCAATAGAAATTATACACGATCGTCTATTTATTTTTTTAATAATTTATTAACAATATCAGTTGTAAGACCCTGAACGGGCAATATATCCACCATCTGCTATCATTATTAAAGCAGACACTGGAAGTTCTTGATAATAATATATTGTACAACTTAATTATTGTATTCATCATCGACACTACACTACAAATAATCTAATAAATCCACTCGTTATATTGTAATTATCGTGTTATCATTATACCTAATCATATCTCTTACCCGAAGTCTTTTCTCGACGCTGTGGACCTGAGCTAGTGACCGAAAGGTTAGGATCAAATAACTGTCTTAATTAAATGATATAAACGAGTAAATTCGGACATAATAATATGATCAGCAAAAATAAAACATGAATCTCCGATTATTGTACCCAAAACCCCTCGATTTGGGGTTTGGTCATTCATAATTTTAAAAGACGGCCGGATGAGGAGAAAAATCGGAAGAAGAGATAGGCGTGGGGTATGGCGCGACGTATCCAAGAAAACAAGGACATTTCAGCTTGGAAATTTATATTTTAGTAAGATTTTGTTCTTGGCTTTTAACAAGTCTAATACATTTTAACATTCGACGGAAAAATCAAAAGTAGGCTTATTAGGAAGAGAGGCATCGATATATAAATTGAAACTATTTTTAGTATTTTTTTTAAGCAATTAATTAGCCAGATTAAAACAAATTTAAAAAAAATGACGTCAGAGACCAACAACTTGTAATACTTATACACCGTAAGAGATCTCTTGCTTTTTTTAAAAAATCGAGAGAAGAACCTACCAAATCTTTTGATAAATTATAAAAATATCGAAAAAATTGAATATAAAAAAGGTAAGTAATCAAGAAATTTCCAAAAGTGAACGCTGCTGTTTAAAGATTCAAAATGAGCCCATATCGAAGTAATTACCTCAGAAAGTTATCACGTTTTCAATAGATATTAGACAGTAATCACATGTTAGTCATATAGGGAAAACGGTTTATTGATGAGACACTTTGAAAACAATCCTCTGTAGAAATTGTTAATCTTAACTAGAACAATAAAATTGAGTGGGAGGCAAAAAATAAAATCGAATTATAAATTCGAATAGGTCTAATATACTTGTTTATTATGAGACCCGGCACGGTCTCTCGTTAAAGTTGTTGAAAAAACAAAAGAGACTGCCGGGCTAATATGTCTTTCAATATTGTGTCCGTGACGTCACTCGTTTACATTCATGTCGATATCTTTTTTTTGAACAAACGAAAAAAAAAAATAACAACACTTTTCTCGTGTTAATCGAGTCTCCTCTTCCCAATGAGCCTAGTTTTTGTTTTTTTGGTGCATTATTTATTGAGATATAAAAATATGATAAACCAGCATTTCTTTTTTTTGTGAAACATAAATTTTTTGTCGCTTTTGTCCAGATTTTTGAATTACTCGGTTGGCGTCCTGTACTTGATAAATTCGCACGAAAATGTTGGTCACCCTGATCTATCTGCCTAGCAGTATGTCATATAGCAGTGAATGTTTAAAAATTTCGTAGACATACTTTTTATCGTGATTTTTAGTGTTCTGTAGAACACTTATGTTTTCACTCAGGTGAACTTTCAGTTGTTTTAAGATATTTTTAGAATCGTTTTGTTGAATTGTTATGACCTTTTTTTCTTTTCTTAAAACAGATATTTTTATTATTTATTGAAAAAATAATTATAACGACTGAATTTTTTGTAGATCGAATTCTAAAAAAAAATTTTTGTTTCGTTAACAACTATAAAGCTAATTCATATAATTGTTATCATATTAATATTACTAATATGTGTACTTCGGTGGAAGTTTAGACTCAATAAAGTTAACAACCAGTTTGTTTTTTTCAATGGAATTGTTAGAAGAATTATTAATAATGATTGAATTTTTCAAATTTGCTTTATAAATATTTTTTTAGTTTTAACTGACGAAAAAATTAAAATTTTTGTTTGTTAATATTCAAAATTTTCTTGTTTTTTCGGTTTGTTTTTTTCAAAGATTTTTTTTTTATTTAAATTAATGGAAAAATTAAATTTTTTTTTTTACATTCAAAATTTTCTTGTTTTTACCAGTTGGGGGGCAAGCTCCCCTAGACCCTCCCTTGCAGCCTTGCTTATTAAACACTTTGTTTATTTATGGTCTGATAACATGCCTATGTTAGGAAAAATAGTATGTGATACTCATGCATACAGCATTGGTGATATCTCGCGCGCTGAGTGAGACCTGAGATGCAGTGGAAAAAAAGCAAGTGGTTCTCTCGTTTCGGCTCAGCTTCGCCTCGAGGTACTTGCTCTTTTACCACTGCATTTCAGGTCTTACTCACCGCACTCGATAAACTAATGCTTCATGCGCTTGTGTCACAATGTACGATAATATGTATATATGAAACCAAAATAAAAAAAATCCGGAAAAGTGTGGAGGAAAAAATTAGAACGTATTTTTACAATAGTGTGTAAATTTGATTTTGATTTAATCGCCTTAATTTTTTCTCCACACTTTTTATTTTACATAATTCGTTTTATTAAAATGTGGAAAAATGAGCCACTTATGTATGCAAAAAGTAAAATTTTTTTATTTCATTTTTATTTCACTTTTTTTAATTGATTAAATAATAATCATTGCATCAACTATTATTGACTTGATCACAAAAGTTTGACTTATTGAAAATATTTTTTCTGCATTATTGAAATGGCAGAAATGTGTCCTCACCCTATGAGCTGTATCATATGTACGTTGCGTGTATATCTGTTTTTTGTAAGCATTAGTTTGGGATGTTATAAAATAAGGAGGAATTGCACTGTTAATGCGGCGAGTATCTGCGTTACAAATGAAGTTAGCAAGCTTGAAAATATTTATTTTTAATACATTTTTGTACCTCGCCTTTTTTCTCGGTAAAAACCGTTTTATTGTTAGAACTGAAAATTATAAGAAAATAAAAAAAATAGTCATATACCTGCGATGTTAAACCACGTAAAATGTTCATCTGTTTAGACTCAATTATCTCTAGAACTAGATTGGGCATAATTACAAAATTAGGATCATTAGATGCAGGGGAATTTCAAAATTTATATATCGAAAATTAGAAACTTCGTAAGAACACCTATCAGTGGAGGTACTCCCTTCAATATTTATTAGAATCATGGCAATCCAACAATCCATCGAAATACGGCCGGTATAAAAATTCAATTGTTGCTTGTATCCTGGATTGTATTTTTATAATTTATGAGAAAAAAAAATTTTCCTCTCAAATTTTCGTTAAGTAAAAAAAAATTTATATTCCAATTAGTAAGTTTACTTACCGACCTGCTGAGCACGGTGTGCACGTGTGGATCAGTTATCTGAGTTGGAAAATACTTCGCATGAAACTTTATTTTTATAAAGCGGAATAATGCAATGATACTGACGAGTATTTTTTATTGTTTTTGTCAATAGACTCATTAATAAGTTTTCATGCTCTTCTTTAGAACGAAAATCAAAATCAATATTTTTGGAAAATGTCTTGTCTAAAAACTGTACAAACATGCTATTATTTGAATCAAGGAGGCTGACGTCGTAATAAAAAAATAAAACCATGCTTTGAGCGCAGTAAACTTATTAATTGTCGCGTGAAAAATTAGATAAATATCAATAACTTTTTTAATACTGAATTACTGAAAGATAAATGAAAAAATATAAAAAAAGAGGGAGCTGGTATTAAAATTTTCAATTGTTCATAAAAACTTTTTTGTTAACATCAATTATCTTTCAATGTACTGTATAAAAATTATTATATTTCTTACAGCAGACCGATAGATATTTTTTTTTTTTAAATACTAAAAAATTCATTCATTAATGAGAATTGAAATAATAAATATTTTTGAAAAACAACGAAAACGTATCTTTGTATTCTTAACAGCTCTAAAAAAATAATACTAACTATTGGATACTTAGGTAAGACGTTTTGAGGGGAGCTCAATTGTTTTATTTTTGCTTAAAATAAATTGAAGAATATTTTTTTCAATTTTATTTCAAATTTAGAACACAAGTTAGAGTGCACCTTAGACAGGCAAAAGTTAAGCCTTAGAGACGAGCCTAAAATCTGAGCTCGGCAAGCCTCAGAACCAGTAAATTAGACATATTTCAGGCTTGACCCTGTTGTTACTTTCTACCTAGGGTGAATGAGAAAAACACAACATTTATGTAAAAGATGGTTTCTGAAAAGTTTATTCGATACAATACGAGAAAACGCATAATAATAATAATAAAGCATACTTAATATATCGACATCATTTCCGTGTGTGATTTGTTGATCATTTTTGATTTTTTTAAATCTCTTTTATTTATTTGTATTATGCAACTGAATCATAAATTATTGATAAATTGAAACTACATTTTGCTTAGATATGCACATAGAGATACAAAGTCAACTATTTGGTCCCATCTAACTGCAAATATCATATCCATACATTCTTCGTTTTTTCTGGTTTTAAAGAGCTGGGTTTTTTGTAACCTGATATACACATATTCATACATATAATATATATATGTACACATATTAAATTTATATCTATAAATTATTTATAGATATAATTATACGTGTGATTAACCATAGTACTTTATGGTTCAACTACTAAGCATTCTATTTAATTCGAATTCCTTTAATATACAATTGTTAAAAATGAAAATTTCTCATATCCACTTCGCTTTTCTAATATAATTCAATTTCACATGAATCTTTTTAATTTCAATACTTTTGATTTTTTAAACCCTTTAAATAATCTTCAAAAAAAAAAAAATCGTACAATTCTTTTACAACTGGCATATACATTAACTGTTTTATTTTGATTATAAAATTTTCCGTTTATATTTTCTATTTCCAATTCGTTTCTAATACTATCTAATTCACACTATGCGAATACCAACTTTTTCATTCAATGATATTTTCCGCTTAATAATTATTAACAGCCAATTGAACAACATTTTATTTTTTAATTATTCTCTTTTAATACAACAATAAGGCTACAAGTTTTTCACATTAACAATTTTTGTCTCGAGATTACCGGTAATGTCAGTCTCTCTATTCTCACTTGAGTAAGATTCTAGAACTGCCAGTTGTGTATAGATTCATTACAGATTGGTTCAAACTTTTTATTGTAGACATGAAAAAAAATTATTTCATTTTTTTTCTTTCGAGGTTCATTCTTACATCTGCCAACAAGAAAAGTACATTTATTTGAATCACATTATCATACATTCTATATATCTCAAATAGACAGTCAACTTCACAGCCAATTTGACATTATCAATTTTTTCACAGAAAAATTATCTTATATATCAAAAAAATATTCGAATATGCATCATCCTTCGTTCATAATTCTTAGACAATATAATAAACGGTACGTAATTGTAGAATGGAATAATTTGAAAATCAAAACAATCAAAGTTTTCTTACTTATTTTGGTAATTGCTGACATTTAACTCAGAATGCTAGCATATATGATGTCCATGCTCTGATTCATATCTGTACTGTGGTTTCGTATGTGATTTTTCAAATCGATTACGCTATAAACACTTTATAGGGCTCTGACCTATTCACCATGACATGTAGTAGCGCACGGCGAACTATATCCGAACGATTTGAACTACATTAAAAATGCTATCAAAAAATGATGGGTTGTAACTTGTTGACAATAGTAGTAACGTTTGGACTTTACGATATTATCTTATAGACAAGCCACACTCACAGAGAAATGTTACACGTGTATAAGTTTGTCGTTGAGCAACCAAATCCCGTCCATAGGTCAGTTCCCTATATTGGAAATTTACGAGGACACTTATACAGCTTACGAGAAAACTTACCGTGATTAAACCGTTCATGAAAAAATATATATTATGGGTATATTATATGTATTTTCTCATGCAGGAATCGTGTGAAAAATCCGTAAATATCTTCGCATTCCCCGTATTAGTGTCACTTACGATTTCTTTTTAAAAAACTATCGAATTTTTTTTATATTTCTTTTGTGTATTGATACATAAATACATTCTACATTTCTATCAACATATTTCACAATTCACCAAAAACATTAATTGTCTAATATAACGTTCTATTTTTTACCTTTAATCTGTCTGTTGTTGAAATTATTGGCAAACTTTGTGAAGGTTTCAAGAATTTATCATAGAACTTCAGAGTTAGAAGTATGAAAAAGACTACTTTTCCAGTCTTCCGAATAGGTAAAGTTTTAGCCAAAGGAAATTGATTATCAATGAAAAATAATGATTTTGATCGAGTAGGTCAAACGTGATATTATGATTCTGACTGCTTTATAACAAATCTCTCACTAGAAAACCCTTATTTTTCAGTCATCAATGACGTACACTCATCGGCAATTTAAGGCGCAATAAAACTATTTTCTAGTTGTCAGTTCCATTATATTGAAACTGAATTTTTGAATTTCGTCTTTAACTTTTTAGTAAATGTATATAAAGAAAGATAGTGAAATTTTATCATTTAGTTCGTACCCACAGAAATGTATCAATATATTCATTCGCATTCATTTCGTTCTATACGTTACATTGATGTGTATAATTTTATGTTGAACAATAGCAAATTTTATGTTGTCTTTTCAATTTTCAATCTCGTTCATATCGTCAGTATGCACAGTTAGTAAAAAAAATTATTCCGCGTTATGTATCATTTAATACAATTTATAAAACAAGGTATAAAAACGAGTTGACAAACCATTGAGGTACATTGAAGAAAGAAATAGATAAATACATATAATTGCTAGCGAAAAAAAAACCAGTTCGGAACAACAGCTTATTTCTGAATAGTAAGTCACATTCTTATCTTAACTTTTACCTTGTGACTTTCCATGGATATTCCATAACTTTTCTAACAACGTACATAGCATATCCTTTTGATCAAACGAAATATAGTGCACCTGTGCTCAAGAGGACTTCATTGTAATATTGTGAAATAATTAAAAGTCATCTCAAGCCCATATAAAGAAAATAAATTTTCAAAAATTTATGTTTTTGGTGTCTTTAAAATTATTGCGATTATATACGAACGTGAAAATCCATATTATATTACGTATATCTCGAAATATAACGATTTGTGTAGTTTATTTATGCTGTATTATTTATTGATCAACCTATAATGTATTTACATAGGTGATGAGTTTATAAAATAGCTATCTCACTTTTTTCGGTCGACATATAATCAGTTTTTTAATAAAAAGAAAATTCTTAATACCTTTTTTTTTAGTTTTTTTGTTTTATATTTTGTTTATTAATTTGATACCAGTCGTTAAGAATTGATATGATTACACCTATTTCTTCAGTATATTGTTTCTATATTTTGTTTGTTGATTTCGAAAATAGATGTATTCATGTAAAGCGCCAAGTATATATATATGGACTCACATATAAAAATAGACATTCAGTGCATATATATATAGAATTTTCCTTTGAGAATTGACAATCGTTTTATTTTATGATGGACGATTGCTAAGCCAGTAAGTTTATTCACTAACAGTCAACACACTGATAATCGTGTGGTTCCTATAAATTTTATTCTTTGAGTCGGTAGATTTTTTTATTTTGTTCATTTTAAGTGGGTCTGTCAAATTATAACTGATAAAGCCATATAGAATATAAAAAATATTTTCGACAAATTCTAAATTTTTTGAAATATACACGTATAAAACATTATGTTGTAGATACATATATGAATATTTGTTTTTTTTTTTTTAATTTTTTTTCTTCTTTATTTTAATTTTCAAAACCAAAAAGTCATAATCTTTGAAGTTGACTATATTTTTGAAAAATTGGAAATATGCAAAAAAAAATTTGGATAATCCAACATTATAGCCAGTAGGTAAAGATAGCTCCTCAACATTTATATCAATTTCCGACATGTTTATATTGTATACAAAAATTTTCAAAAATGATCAAACATAGACAGTTTAATAGTATCATTTAGAAAGGAGATAAAAAAGTAATTAGATAAAATTAATGTGGTGAAAATAACTGATGGTCCGGATGCAAAAACACGTTGATTGTTCGGAGCCCGAAAAAATGCGACGTTGTTTTAATAAAAATATGAAAAATTAATAATCGCAGAAGAAAAACAAATATAGTGATTTATAGAATCACAAGAAAATTCGTTCTTTTCGAATGAATTTTTTTTTATAATGATTATATAAAAAAATTCTTCTTTTGTGGTAGGTAACTCGTAATAACTTTTCCAAAAACTAAGTAATCGATAAAAAACTTTCAAAAGAGCTTCATTTTAATCTAATAATGGTGATCATATTATCAATAAAATTATGAATTCACAATATTTTTTTTCTCAGTATTGTTTCATGTCTATGTAAAATTATACCTTCATCTGAGCTTGAAAGACAAAAGATCCAAAAATTAACGATTTATCAGTAGAATCATAATTTATCATGTCAAGAAGTTATTGACGAATTTTCGTTTTTTTTTATTTTCATTTATCATGAGTTATTAACTTATTAACAAATTGTGTATCTTTTACACCCTCCAGGTACTCATCGGGATATTATTTTTAATTTTTTAATTTTTTTATATCGCTCATGGGCTTTTCGTATTCTCTATTTAAATAACATGTGTACGAAGTGTTCATTTCATACTTTTGTTCATAACTCAGTCAATTTTCAAGCTCGAGACTTAAAAGTTGGACAATTTGGAGGCTTAAAAAGAAAGCTTGGAAATATATTTTTTTTAATATTCTGATCCGGTTTTGCAAATGAAAATAGTTAATAAAATATCTTTAATTCAATAAATTAAAAAACTGGAATAAGTGTATAGATAATGAAAAAATTGGGTCACCAGCATGATTTTTATGTTTACAATAATTCCTTAACATCTTTTATTCAGCTTCAGCTTGTCAATTCAGTCTTCATTTTATTGCAATTATAAAATGACAGACTCATTAATAAAAATGTACGAATATATCAAAAATTAAATATGTAATCTGAAACGAATCGAATGTTAATCAAGGTAATTGATTTATTTCATTTTTCGAATAGCTTGAAAAAAAATTCATAACTTTCGACTCAAATTAATAAACACAACCCATGTAGAAATCGCCGAGACTCACAACATGGCCGTACATTGGCTGATTAATAGAAAACAATAGTGGTCGCCAGGCAAGGGCCATTCATGGTTCATCCTTGGGAGACGATTGGCCCGTTATTGTAATGCCGATTCATGGTTCTGATCCATGGCCAGGCTTTGGCTGACTTTTAGATGGCCAATGACTGGAAACCATGCATCGGGCAAGCCTGGCTGACTCTTGAATGGCCATTGCCTGGTTGCCAATCATAGGCAATGATATATTAATAGCTGTTGCTTGATTGCCAATAATCGGCTCTTATTTGGCTAGTTATTGGGTTATTCACCAGGCCAATGTTGGGCAATGAAAGCCGATATTAAATTACCGTAACGCTCCAGACTTGGTGCATTAATGGCCCATTAATGTTTGCCGATGATTGGCGGAAAATCACCAAGCATCGGCTGATGTCTGGCCGTGTTGTGTTCTTCTACATGGGAAGCTTTGTTTCGAGTTTATTTTTCTTCCCTCCCATTATTGCAGTCTATGTTTGAGTTTTTGTTTTTTTTCCAAATCCTTAAATTTGTTCTCGAGCTAATAATAGCGTAAACCAAACATTTTCTGTACGCTGTAGAATTTACGAAATGATGTAATTCTTGGAAATGGATCATAGAATGGAACATGCTCTTTGTTTGTTCGTGCCAATTTTTTGGTCTTTAATAAATTGAAAATGAAATCGGTTAAATCGAAGAGCAAGAAATACTGAATACATTTTTTTTTAAGGATTACTTTACTTTCAAAATTAGTTCTTTCAATCAATTTCACCTGAACACGTTTGGTTTTTGATCAAAATATTCATAACAGTAAAAAGTTGTTGAGTTTTTTCTACCATTTGACATTGATTACAGAACGAAATTGAAATCCTTATCTGGTTTTTCTTTTTTAAAAATATTTTTGTGAAAATCTATTCGAAAAATTATATGAATTCCTAAACTACGATAATAACAAATTTGGAAATTCAAAAAAAATTACACTGGCAAAAATGTATGTGTCATGAAAATATCACAGATGACGATGTTCTTATTTGTCATTTGAATGCAAATAAAATTTCTTAATTTTGATCTTTGGAAATTAATATAAAAATAAATCAAATCATCGTTATTTGAATTAATTTTCTCCTTAATTATTGCACTTATTGTTTTTAATTATTCAGATAAAAATGTATCTTGTAATTTGAAAATAAAAAAATATCATTAAAAATAAGGTACCCATGTTGAAAATATGATATGAACCATTTATCAAATTTACATTAATTATAAAGATAATACATAATTTCAGGACAATTTATTATGTATAATCTGTATATAATTTATACATAATCTAAAAATGATTCATTCACTAAATAAATTTTTTTTTTTTCAATCTTTATGTATTAAAGAACTTAAATGAAAAAAAATGAGAAAATTTATTAATTTCATAAGAAAAAGTATTGATGTAGTAGGATAAAAAAAATTTTATTAGATATATGAATGTAGTGGATTTAGTTTCATTTAAATAAAAAGTCAAAACTTATTTTTCAATATTATTTTTAGGAAATGTAGCTGTTGAAGACAAAAAAAAAAAAAAAACATGAACAATGAAAAATTTTTTTTATCGATGATTTCTCTATTAATTTTTTTTTTTTTCGACTATTTGTTGATGACCCTAGCCACGCTTCAACACAATTAGCTGAGAATAAAAAAAATCTAGCTAATCTAACAAGCAAACCATTATGAGTCACAAACTTTACGCATATGAAATATATGAAACACCTCAATACTACGTTATCTGTACATATATACTTTTTTTAAACTCAGTCTACGTACAGGATCAGTCATTAACATATGAGGGTCCGGATCCAATAAAACTCAAAAAATAAAAAAAAAAAAAAA
>JAPYYR010001601.1:0-19934 GCA_030523065.1 Aphidius colemani
CAGCACAAAAAAATTGAATTTTACATCAAAAAACTTTAAATTTAATGTACAGTGTGCTTGAAATATGCTTGAAATTTAAGTTTATTTTTAACAGTGTATCGGAAAATAATTTATGGATGTAAAAAAGAAATAACTGCAATAACTAATAAATAAAATGATATAAAATAAATTTTATAATGTTAAAAAACAGTTTGGATCAGGCTGGCTTTATTAAGAATAAGTTAAGGTTTCCCTGACCTAAACTTGATCAGGCCGATCTTGAAGAAAGTACAAGTATCGAAATGCATACTCATCGATCAAGTTTGGATAAGGACGGCCTTATTAAGGATGGGTTAAGGTTTCCCTGATCCAAACTTAATCACGGTAATCTTGAAAAAAATACAAGTAACGAAATGTTTAATACTTGATCGTCTCTTGATCAAGTTTGGATCAGAACGGCCTTTTTAAGGATAAGTTGAGATACTCTTGATCAAGTTATCCTTAATCAAGCATCGTAATCAAATTTTGATCAGGCTTTCCGTGTTAAGCAACATTGATGAAGCCTTGCTCAAGTCTGAAGTCAAATCAAGCTAGCCTGACCAGATTTCCACTCGGGTCATTGCGCCATTTTATTTTTACATCCAAAAATTCCACATTAAAACGTATGTACTATTTTTACTGCTGTGAATAATGATTTGAGACTAATGAAGAGGTTCTACGAACAAAAAACCATTGGTGACAAATATTTTCTGATAAACTGTTTAGATGCTATGATTTTTTAAATAGAGAAAAAATTTTTTGCAAATTCACATTTATTTTTTTTTCAAAAACTCATGAAGGGAGATGTCGAAATTCTATAGCGGGCAATAAAGTTTCTCAATACGCTTCTTTTGAGTGTAGGATCTACCCCAATTAGTTCGTAAGTTATGTACTTTTTTTTTTTTCGCCGATGATATTAATACTGCAGATGAGCCTATGGCTCCTAGCCTCTGTAAAAAAAATGATGTAAAACTTTCAAAACAAAACTACAATGTTTACTATCCACTGAGAGAAATCACCGTTTTTGACGAAATACTTCTGTCTTCATTCAAGAATTTTTCTGGAGTTAAAAAACTTATCTTCCGTAGAGATAGATATTGTTAGCCGATAGAGCCGATGAACTTGAATTCAATAAAGGGTAGGTTTTAAGAGGAATCAAAGTTAATAAAATTTTTGTAAAATTGAGATAAGAACAGATCGTTCTTGACAATAGACAATAAGCCCCGAAAAAGTACTAGCTGAGCTGAAATAAGGTCCGTTTGAAAACACAGTGATGCCTGTCTACATTCAAGATAAGCATATTGCGAAAAAAAAATAATTTGAATTCAAGTTCATTGACTCTATCGGCCAACAATATATCTATCTACACGGAAGATAAGTTTTTCAACTCAAATAAAATTATTGAATTAAGACAGAAGTATCTTGTCAAAAAAGGGCGATTTCCTTCCGTGGATCGAAATGTGAAATCAAAGATTGCATTAAATGAATGTGATTTCTATTTTCTACACTGTAACACTTGGATTTTTTTTTTGTTTGTGTCAAAGTTTGCAGTTTAAAATGCGATTCGTGCATTCTAATTTTTTCAGTGTGGTCTTCACATCTTTTTTTTTTTTGTTTATTGTATCATTGATTTGAATAACAATAAAAAATGTGATAATTATTCTACGGAGGTCAATTAATGTTCAAGTATTATTGAAAAAAAGAACATAATCGTCGTTTGGGCAAGAAAAACCATCTGCGGCTTCCGAAGTGAGCCATGTGGTGTTTAGGGTTTCAGTCCCCGTCTGATGTGCTCTGAAAAACCGATTATATTACTAGAGGTACCTCATATTTTTTTCGATTTTGCACGCTTATTTTATCAATACATCGAACTAAAATTTTTTCAGTTTTTTTTTTTTAAACCGATATCCGATCGTTAGGTGTAATGATGGGAGGCGAATGCGATATAACACGAACGTGCCAATTGAGATCATGATCCTCTACTTATTTATAAAACTCACAAGCGACCCTTATCATAATGTTTTTATTTCTGATTCTTTTTTTTCACAACGATCAGACGTTTTTACGTCCGATGAGTATGTGTCATATGAGAGTCCGGATCGTAGAACACGCTTAGCGCTCGGAGCCCAAGAAAACGTGACATGGTTGTAATGAAAAAAAAAAATTCAAAATAGATGAAAAAAAAAAATATATATATATATATCTTCATCTGTAAAATCAAAAAGTACATCTTTCTGTCCTGATACTTTTTTTTGTGACCTTTAGATAATGAAATATAAAATAAAAAATAAAAATAGTTTAAACTCGAAATAACTGTTTTTTTCAAACGTAACTCGTGAATATTCGGTCAATTGTTAACGAATGTTTTTAAAAGTTGGCAAGTATATTGAATAAAGCTTAGCGATAATAATGAAAATAATAAAATTTCATTCTAATCGTTTTGCTTATTTTTATTCGTTGTTTATCTAACGACGGTAGAAAAATACGTTGGTCAGACTTTGATCGAAAAAAGTATCGAGAAAATTTTGAATTTCATAGATATTTAAGAGGCTAGTTAATTCATTATAGTTTACAGAAATTATTTACAAAAATTCAAATTTTTTTAATTTGAGTAAACGAGTTATTAATTAAACAATAAACAGCGTGCACAACTGTTATGTCGTCAACGACACAATATGCTGCGTTCTATATAATAATAATAGAATATTATATTTTATGTATTACCATAATCATCATTTCTTTCTAGTGGTCTTTCAATTTACTGTCAGTATTCTCTCATCTTTGAAGATGATAATTCAATTTTCGTTAACAACCTCTTTGAAAAGGAATAAATTTTATGTAAATAAAATAATGATGCTGTGAAATATTTACTCGACTAACAAAAATCTGATAGAAACATATATTTTCTGCCACTTGAATATTTTTTTTTTACATCATTTGAGTTTAAAAAAATAGTTTGATAAATAAAGAGTCTTGTGTTAGATCAATGCACTTAAGGGCACGCGTCTGGTCTTTTTACATTATACATACCCACACCGCGCGCACTTTCAGGATGGTGTCCGTGGGTCATTGGAGAAAAACAAAAAATATAAAAATATGAAACTAAGGATCATATGGCACATGTTCCGGTGGTGAATGGAGTGTGCAAGACATCAAAAGCAATATACTTTTTTGCGGCCTAAAAATTCGCCTTCCTACTTGAACTGCAGCTGCCGAGCGTGCCTCAAAGTCGTTATCTACATCTTTCTTCTTTTTATTTTAATCATATTTGTTATTTCCTTATTCATGGGTACATATGAGTTTGTTTTTTAGATAACTTTTTTTACAGATGACTTTTGTCTGTAATTATCTCTAATACTTGGATGCACTAAAAGTCCATCAATATACATAAGACTTAAATGGCCCGAGATGGAAAAATTTTGTATTCGAGAGGTATTTTGACTCTTTTTGAGTCTTCGAATTGTCTTCCGTGATATTTTTTAATCTTTGTCTATATTTCAAATGTATTTCGTGATGTTTAAGAAGTAGTTTGGCCTAAAAAAATTAATAGGTAAGCTACATTCTTCCCTTGACCATTTGTCATCCGTAAATTAATGAAATAAAGATGATGGACCTCTTATTCATGCGCTTAAATTAATTATATTATATATAGATGAACCTCGTAGCTCAATCATAATTATGCTAAGAATAACTGAACAATTTATTATAAATTATTTATTTCTTATAAAATTCATTCATAATATAATTTATATTCGTTTATTTATTTCTATCAACTTAACGAAATAATTTACTATAGGTAATACTCAAATCAACTTAGTTTTTTTTTAACCAAAATTAAATTTCTAGTCTATTGAAAAAAAGAACTTTCACAACGTATCAAGACAAAAATTTTCAACCAAATACTTTTTCCAGACTAATTATTCAAATGCTTGATTTAAAAAAATTACCCCGCCCTGAATATCAGGACTTTTTTCAGACCGAAATCAATAGCTTCAATTAATCAAAATAATACTCATGTGTTGAAATTTATATACTTTTTTAGGCGTCAAGACTTTTTTGGTACTAAAAAATTTTATCCCGGGTGAGGGTTGAAAAATTTAGCCAAACCCTTTATTCTAAAAATCTTCAAATTCATACAATAGTCCGCCTGCATTTGCTATCTTCACATCCAATACAATTTTATAATCTCATGGACAGAATTTTTTTTTTTTTTTTTTTTTTCAAATTTATTCCTACATGAAATATATTTTTTGATGAATAAATAATAATAAATCTTTCGACGAAACTATTATTTTTATATTTGTAAAGTAACGGATAGGATAAAGAGAGATAAATACGACTGCAACAATTTGAAAAAAAAAAAAAAGAAACATGCATCTGATCGAATTCTCAAAATCTACTTTATTTATTTATTTTTTTTTTGCCCACTTTTCAAACAAGAAATAACATATTTCGGTCTCTTTAAGGCTTTTTCCATATTCTGGGAGTGTGCAGCTGGCCCACTCGAATTAACGCACGTGCCCCTTTCCTCCCCATTTTTCTTTCAAGTATCAGGATAAAACTTTTCTATACCTTTTTCTCGTTTCATTTTTTTTTCTATAATTTTTCTTTATCAACAGGAAGACACGAGATCCTGTGTACATGTTTTAACATATGAATTCGTTTCAAATTACAAAAATATCATGAACACGATATGAATCAGACCTAGGTCTTTAGTCTTCATGCATATATGTAATACTACTACACTGCTAGTATGGCCGCTTTGCTTGGCAGAAAGCAAGAGCATAGACGATACGTTATTCTCTTTTTTGGAGTGTAAAATATCGAAAAGAATAGGGAGCGTAGGGAGAGATCGGCAATTCACCAACACTATTTTAACATTCTCACATTCGAGCATCATGCAATATACGTGAGAAAACTGAAATAGTATAGGTGAGTTGCTGAGTTAATCCGATCCATGGAGTTTTATAAAGAGAAGAATCTTTGACGTTACACCGTGTATTAGTATAGGCTGCTGTTGAAGCTCACGAAATGGAGCAAGTCAGTACATATTTTTACCAATTACGGCGCTAGTGAGGTAAATGAACAGTCACTCGTTGTTGTTTATGTTTTTTCTTTTCATTTCAATTAATCACAATCGAAAGAATTTAAGCGTACGTAACTTTTACCAAAAATCCAGCTGTAATAATTTAATAATAAAATTATCATAATTCGATTAACTATTGAATGACTAGTAATTTTCACTTTTCAATAACTTTTTTTTTTATAATTTTCAATCAACTATTATTTTGAACTGTAAATAATGATCTTGGTAATCATACTCATGATATTATAGAAGATATTTATATAGAAAAAAATTCATATACATATTTATTTATTTGGCTACTTAAAATTATCATACATACTACAATTTTGCTATTTTTGTATACAATTGCATTTTTTCTCTTTTTGATGATAAATAGATGTTATTATAACGATGACTAAGTGTATTCATACGAAACATTATATAAAAGCTTTAATTTTTAATCTCACATCATGATTATCACAACCAATGTGGGGGAATTTAGTATCTTCTATGAAGCCTAAAACTTTTGATAACAAGTTAAAATATAAATCTGCATCATATACAATACGGACAATCGTATTTTCAGCTATTGATATTGTTTGACATAAATTATCACTTGGTATTAACCATCTTCCTTTACTTTTTAATTCTATAAGTCTGTCTTCATATAATGATACGTCTGTGGTAAAACTCGAAATGTAATCTTCACATTTTGTAAATTTTTTTATTCTTCTTGTAACATACCCTGAAACATATGATTTTACCTCATCACTTGTAAACTGGCGGGCATAATCATGGTCAAATGGTTCAGCAAATAAAATTGATATATTATCGTTTGTGAACCACTATTTTCAGTCTTTAATTTTGTCTTCAGGTTTAAGTAGTGTAATAAGATTATCACTCGTATCAACATTTAATCCTTTCGGTAGTTTTATTGAAGAATAAACACTTAATAATCAAAATGCTTGACATGAGCAAAGGCTATTGGTGTTGAATGACTATTATTCTCACACGCAGTACGTATAATAGAAAAAAAATGCTAAAAAAGAAATGAAATTTTGTAATAGAAAATGTTATTCTTAATTCAATAAAAAGTAAAAACTCCATACCTCCAGTGCATCTTGATTCAATGTACATGTCATTAAATATGATCAATTATCAACTGTTTCTTTCCATAAGGATATGAACAAGTTTGTGATGATACTTTCTGCACATAATGTGTTATCACATGGATGGAAATGTTTTTCACGGACATAGCTTGATACACCGAAACGTTTATTTAGTTCTAAAAGATTAGATTGCCAAGCATCAAAAAGTTGTTGATCCTATTGTTAAATGAAAAAAAAATTGGAAATAAATATAAAATAATATAATTGAATATTGCCTGCATACAATTTAAAATTTTGTTGATGAGACTTTACCCTTGGTACAGAAAAAAGAGAAATATCTTTTATTTTTTTTCGCTTCATGACAATCCCGGTTAATACAAGTCCTCCTCATAACTCCTGTTAAATAAATAATAATGAAAAAAATAAAAAATACTCTATTCATTGCAATACTTTTAACATACTGTCGTATGAAAGTTATGTAAATAAAAGAATTAGTATCTTTATATAATATAAATAAATTAAAAATGACTTACTGGTACAATTTATAGAAGTTATTAACGTCACTTCATTGATTAAATAGTCACAAAAAAACATGAATAGATTACTTATTGAAATTATTTATTATACTAATAATATACACTTGATAGTAGCTGAATAATCAACTTAATAAAAACGTAAACTGCCATAAACAAACAACAACACGTAACTGTTCATTCACCTCGTTGGCGCTGTCATTGATAAAAATGTGTACTGACTTGCTCCATTCCGTGAGCTTCAGTGAAATTCGAGGTCTAGAAAGTTAGCACAACCTTCATGGCACTATCGCTTGTTACTATAATGGGGATTTTGTACGAATAATGTGCGGAATCATTCATTTTTGTACATTTGTATAATTTTTTTAATTAATAGTTGTGCTAGCTTAAAGCCAAGATAGCACAACTTTTTTGTTTATTAACATAGAGATAGGCTGTTGCGGCCATAATTTTGTGCAAATTATGTAAAATTTAGTGTGTAAATTTTAACTCAATCGGATGATAATTATTTTCCAAATTAATTTTTTTTTTTTTTCTACCGGTTGTGCTAACTTAATTATTATGGCCTTAACAGCCTTTCCCTATATTGATTAACAAAAAAGTTGTGCTATCTTGACTTGAAAGTGGCACAACCAGTAGAAAGAATTATGGTTTAACAGGCCTCCTCTAAGGTTTTCTTGAACTAAACTTAATCAGGACGATCTTGAAACAAATACAAGTATCGAAATGTATATTTATTGATCAGATTTGATCAAGTTTGGATCAGGTTGGCCTTATTAAGGATAAGTTGAAGTTTCCCTGATCCAAACTCGATCAAAATGACTTTGAAAAAAATACAGGCAATGAAATATATATTAATTGATCATGTCTTGATCAAGTTTGAATAAGGACGGCCTTATTAAGGATGAGTTGAGGTTTCTTTGATCTGAACTTGACCACGATAATTTTGAAAAAAAATACAAGTAACGAAATATATAATACTTGATCAAGTTTCGATCAGGCTGGCTTTATTAAGGATAATTTAAGATACTCTTGATCAAATTATCCTTAATCAAGCAAATATTTATCAAATTTTGATCAGGCTTTCCGTGTTAAGGCAATATTGATCAAGTCTTAATTTACAACAAGTGTTTCCATGGAATACTTGTACATAGTGAACCACAACATTTTTAAGGCAACACGATGATATTATGCCAGCAGCCTGGGTTGGTAGCAATAGTCAGTTGTGAAGAGTAATATTTCGTGAAAAATAATAATCCAATAATCGTTCTGTGTATGGTTTTATTTTGTTAACTTGAATACTTTCAAGACCACAACAAAAGATGAAAAAAAAAAAAAAAAAACGAGCCATCTGTTTTTATAACAATTGTTTATAATAAATATTAAAATGATTATAATATTTTGTTGCAGGTCGACGGCGACACGTGCGTAGCAATTGTGGTATTGTACCAGGTGGTGTAAATTTTGAGGCTCATAAAAAAAAAGAAAAAAAAAAAACTAATGAGTATAATAATGGAGACTATGATAAAATAATGATTGTTCAGGACAGTACTGTAACTGATGATTCTATTGATGATGTAAGACATCATTATTTAAGTTATCAATGTAATATTGAGTGTGATGATATTAGAAAAAAATTTATTAATGATGTTGATAATAAAAGAACGATAGAAGAAAGTTATGAAAGAATAAATGAAGCCTGCGATTTATCATCAACAAAAACAACAAATAAAAGAGATAAATATCAAGATGATTCTAACCAAACATCAATTAAAACAGCTAAATATTCATACCAACATCATCATGATTCAACAACAAAGTCAAATGAAGTTTCAAGGTTCTGTCGAAGATTTACGATACCTTCTTATTTAGCAACATTACTCGTTATTTCCTACACATTGTTTGGAATCGCAGGTTCGTAGACTTATTTAATTTTTTTTTCCATTCTAATCTATCTGCAGCTTCACGTTTATTTTTTATATTTTTTTTTCCTCTTTGTACTTTTGGCATGCTTCTTAAAAATATATATATTATTATTATTATACCAATCGAGAGATCGTTAAATTTCAACAGGTGACAGATACCAGCTAACCCGGAGCAGATGCGACCCTAGTTTTCAGGCACGACGAAATGCAAACGGTCGTCTTGTGTGTATACACTCGACGGCCCTCTTGCACGCACTTTTTTTTACAATTTTTTTTCATTTTGCTTTCTGCCTTGGTTGTTTTTTGAGTAATGCTTCAATAACTGAAATGAGAATGGAGAGCTTTTGTCATAATTCTAAAGAGCCACATGAGCCTCATTTTCACATTGTTATTTTCTGTTTATTTATTAATTTATTTCATTAAATAACGTACATTTCTTGTTCTTGTAATGAAGTAGTTAATGAATGATTTTATTTTCTACCTCATCAAATTTTTATCTATATTGATCGAGAGTCAACTATAATGTATTTTTCTCATTTTTTTTCTGTGCTTAAACCTTGTGTAAAACTAGAGCAACCCACACTTATTTTGTATGACAAAATGATGGTTATTATAATAAATAACAGGATGATGTAATAAATTAACAATTGTTAAATGATTGTAATTGGTTAAAATTTTCTGCACAGACGCGTGCTCATCGAGGTCGACGCCAAAACCACGACCACCAACACCAACACCACGTCCTAATATTACATTCCATATGTACACATGTCCACATGATTATGCGGAATGGTACTGTCTCAATGGAGCAACATGTTTTACTGTCAAAATACAGGAGTCACTGCTTTACAATTGTTTGTAAGTATTCATTTTTTTTTTTATTACAATTTATTGAAAATCTAAATATTAATTTAATTAATAATGGGGATCAGTTTACAAGACAGTGAATTGTAATTTTTCTTGGATGTTCTTCTTGACGGTAAAACAATCTTAACTGTTAATTTTAAATGCATCATTTAATATAATGCGCCAATGCAGCAAAATCCTTGTCGTCACGCCACAAGAGGAGGAAAAATTCAGTTATTTTTTTTATTTCAATTTCCGTCAAAGTCATCACTTTAAAATAAACATTTATTACAAAGTTGACATTCGTTTTAGTAAATTGTTTAGACACAGTATGGAAAAAAGAAAAAAAGGTAAAATGAAATTTAAAAAAACTGTGATGAACAATATATAGACTCGCGATAATATCTTACTTTCTTTATTGACGTCATCATCATATTCGATGCGAAACGAAAATTTTAGTTTGGTGGATCGCGACCGACAAAGCAAACACCGTGGGAAACGGAAAGCTCGAACGAGTACGACTCCCTTTTATTATATTTATTTCTTTTTTTTTTACCAACCAACTGCAACAAATGTATTTTCTATATCATTTTTTTGTTTTTATTTTTTGTCGTGGGTCACTCGCCTGAAGAAAGATGTTTTGATGTCCAACCTGCGGTAGATCTCGTCATGGTTGATCAACGGGCTTTTTTTTTAATTATTTCATAGAAAAAAAAAGAAAATACTTTGTTTAAGAAAGAACGACCCGTATCATATCAACTAAAAGTTTTATCCCTGAGCTCTATTCTTTGCCTGAATCGAAAACATTTGCTGACAAGTGTAAATCCATTTTAAATAACTTCATTTACTTATATTCCCGAAAAAAAACGATACGATATAATTCCGGTATATCCTTTTTTTTGCAATAACTGCTGTTTTGGAGGGTCATCTTTTTCATTCCTCCATAAGAGCCCATGTTAAATTTGTTTTTATAAACATTATAGCTTTTCAACTGAATCGGTAAGTGACCTGAGAGTTTGTTTTAACAGATTCTTCATAATTTCGACTATCTAAAAACATGATAAAAAAAGAAGTTTACAGTTTCCTTCAATGGGGGTCGTTCGTCCCTAAGAAGGTCATTTATCTATGACTCTTTTTTTTTTCATAATGAGGATGTTCTGAAATTTTGTACAAAGTTAAATTCTTTTATTCCGAAAATGAAAGTTATAATAATTTTTTTTTTGTTGATCGGTTAAATTTTTTGTAATTAATTATTGAAAATATTATTTAACATTGACTCTTATAGAGATTTCGAGCATTTTTTCTGTTAGAAATAATGATGAAAAACTCTTTAAAAAAATCACACATATACTAGAAACCGAGTTTTATTTATTGCGCAAAAAATTTTGATATGTTGATTGGTCAATTAATGAGTAATTAATCATAAATATTACAAAAATGAGATGTGGCAACATATGGCTATGCTGCTTACCAACGTGTTTGAATTACACTTACACTTACTAACAAGTGTTTTCTGCGTTGATTCTGTGCGCAATATATATAACAACATTATTTTATTTAAAAAAAAAAAAAATAAAAATTATCACAAAATTAGTAAATTATTATGTCAATGAATAAATGGATAGCGAATAAATAACTTTTCCAATTGTAATGGTCAAATTTTAACATTGTTTGCGGTTTTTCTTAAAATTGTTTACAATATTGAATGACAAATGTCAAAAACACATACACACACGCGGTCTCATATACTATGTCAAAGCTCAAGGCCCTCACAGTGTGGCCAAGACTGAGTGTTAACTGTGACGTCAGAAGCGTTCCGTGACCCCGCAATGAATTTGTTAATAACCTCCTTAGGGCTGAATGCAAAAGTGTGAATTTGCACTGGAAATTTTTTTTTTATGGTCTTATTCTTTTAATGAAATAATTATCTACGAAGACAATTTTTTCAAAACGTACCAGAAAACGTTGAATTTCTCTCAGTTTATAGTGCTAATAACGAATCATTCATAGATCTAAATTTTTATTTTTCCGTGTGTTGCATTTAATAAATAAATAATTTTAAAATATGAAAATTTCGCGGGAAGCGCGGCACATAAACAGGGTTTTAGTGTACCTGTGAAATTTTCTTGTTAGTGTATACCCGCGCACACACACATACTACTAAAGAACTTGATTTCTTTATCAGTAGTGCCACAAAAAATTTCCAAACACTAGAATACGAAATAGCGTTATTGATATACCCTACGGGCTCTTCAAGGCATAAATATTAATTTGACCTTGAGACTAAATTCAACCTTAAATGTAAATACAATTTTTTTTTTCCAATTTTTTTATTTTTGTTTAACGGGACATGATAGTTCTATCTCAGTGTCGGTAATGTCAATTACGTGAAAAAATTTCAAACATAGTTTCTGGAAAAACTACGTGTTGAAATTCTTTAGAAATTTGGCATACTATCAAAAAAAACTATTATCAAGTTCATCTGACTCCTACTTTGTGAGTATTCGAAAGATTTTTGGACAAAATTGAAAATTGCTGGGATCTACTAATGAAAAAAATTTTCGAATATCCAAGAAGTAAAAGTCAGGTGAACTTGATAATAGTTTTTTTGGTTATATGCCAAATTTTTTCACGTAATTGACATTACTGACACTGAGACAGAACTATCATGTCCCCTTAAGGGAGAACGACACGTATCATATCAACTAAAAGTTTTAGTCCTGTGCCGAAATCGTCGCTGACATTAAAACTTTTGATTTCTTTCACCTACACAATTACAAAAAGTTCACACCTACACAAAAAAGGTGACTTGGCAACGTTTAATCTAAGTAGACACGCGATTCAAAGATGCGGTCGGTAATTTACCATCAAATATACATAATGAATCCAATGCGTGGTTGCCACATTTTTATTGACAGATAAGATTAAATTAGCGTTTTTTTTGTTTATTGCTATTTTTTACTAATAAATAGCTAGCAACTAATAGAGTGAAATTTACCAAAGTTGGTTTAAGGGGTATAGCTGATGGTTCCCTATACATCGAGAGTGCACATGCGTAGTGTTTACTATTAGCTATACCCCTTAAACCAACATTGGTAAATTTCATTCTAAAACTGAAAGTGTAAATCCATTCTAAATAACTTCATTTACTTATATTCACAAAAAAAAACTAAATGAAATAATTTCGGTATTTTTTTTTTTTGCAATAACTGCTGTCTTGGAGGGTCATTTTTTTCATTCCTCCATAAGATCCAATGTTAAAATTGTTTTTATAAACATTATAATTTTTTAATTAAGTAACTAAGAGGCCTGGAAGTTTGTTCTAATAAATTCTTTATGATTTCAACTATCAAAAAACGTATTAAAAAAAGAAGTCTACAATTTCCTTCAATGAGTGTCGTGCACCCTTAATATATAAAAAACTTAGAATAGTAGAATACTTAGAAAATATATACCTTAAAAAGGTATTTTTTTTACTTTTTTTTTCTCAGCACAAAAAATAGCTCGGCGCCGTTCTGCATACGGATTGACATGAATGAGTTCCTAGGTTGATTTGGCCTTTTTTTCAAAGGGTGTAGATTTTTTTTTTTTTTTCCAATTCCATCGATTTTTATCCTCTAGTTCGACGGGATAATCTTTAAGTTTGGTAGTTAAACACGTTCTTGTTGAATAGACGGTCGACATTCCAGTGAAGCTTTGCGGAAATTATTGTATATTGTAGTTTTTAACGCGGGCCCCATTATGTATATATCTGAATTCTTCAAAATATAGTGCATCTATATATATTACAGAGGCTTAAATGATGAAGGTGCTACAAATAATATTCGATTTATATTTGGAATTGTACGGTATAGAGGAAAAGAGAACGAAAAACTTCGTTCCACTCATCTCGTTTTCTCGGTCTCATTCCTTGACAACGTTGCCGGCACACATTATAATTTTTTTTTTTTGAAATTGAAATTTTTTTTGGAATTTAACAGATTTATTCCCATGAATATTCTCATTTAGCCTGTTGAAGACAAAATAATGATACACTTTTTTTTTTTATCACCAAGTTCAATGAATAGTTGTCAATTTATCTTTATTTTGACTATAATTATGACATTGATAAGAAGTCATTTTTTTTTAAAAAATTATAATTTATAGAATTTTTTGCTGTTTTTTCATTGCAGATGTGCTTCAGGATTCGTAGGACAGCGCTGTGAATTCAAAGATTTAGATGGTTCCTATATGAGTAGGTGTTTCTTGTTTAATCTAAATTATATAGTTAAATAATGATTCGGTTTGTTGATTATTTTTCTTTCTCTGCAGCTTCGAAACGACATGTTATGCTGGAAACTGCCAGTATTGCTGGCGGTGCCACAATTGCAGTATTTCTTGTTGTTATAATATGCGTGTCAGCTTATATACATTGCAAACGTAAACAAAAAGAACTTCAAATGAGGTAATTGCAAAAGAATTATTTTATTTTTGCCTAACAAAATTATTAATTTTTTTTAATGTAAATGATGTATTTTATTTTTGTTTTTCAATTTTTACAGTTCTGATGTTGATACAGTTGATGGCCCTGGACAGGATCCAGAACTGAGGCCATTTTGCAAACGCAGCTCCCTTATAGGTTTCAAGGCAAAAAACCAAAGCTGTTCGGTAATAATAATAATAATAAATTAAATAATTCAGTTTTTTAAAAATAGAATTGTCAGTTGTAACATATTATTCATTTCCTAAAGTTGCATAAGAGTATATATATTAGAACAGCTCTATTTAATTAAAAAATAACCTGGGTAGTTTATTGGTTTTAACATTGATTTCTTTATTTTCAGCCACCAATGTGCCTACCCATAGAACAAACTCGCATGTCTGGTTGGATCGACTATTCACAGGTGGAAATGACGAGACTTGCTTCGATAAATGAGGCTAAACGATCCAGTCAATAGTGTCTTATATTAGCAATAAGACGAATAATAATAATACTTTATCATAATAATACAGCAATAAATATAATTTATCGTTGAAAAATAAAAATGCCTAAAATATATTAATATTAACTACCAAGGCCTGTCTGTTTTATCGAGATAAATAATAAACAAAAAGAAAACATTGCCAAATCTTCTGTTGAGGAGAAAAAGCAGCAAGATATCTAGATTCTAAGATAATGAGAAAAAATAATGACAGATTAACGAGAGATTATATTATTTTTCATCGATTCGTGTCTTCAAGTTATCAAACTTGTACCTTCCTTCACAAAAATCGGTCGTTAATTTGCTCAATGAGCTCCACTAGTGCCTTCCAAAGTATTGAAGATTAAAGAACTATCACGAATATTTTATTTAAAGAATATTAAAAATGCTTATTATTCCGCTTTATGCCTACTGTTCATACAACTGAATGATTGGAGAATTGGAGAAGTAACAAATTTTGTTTTTAAAGGATCAAAATGTACATTACAGATAGTTACAAATAATCAGTTGTCATCTTTTTTTTCAAATACGTCTGTTTCAATGAATTAATCAAAAAAATCTGATTACCCCTCATTTAAATGTATTATTATAGTTGTTTCGTATTCAAATATTCATCAAATAAACAATATATAACTTTTTTTGTCGAATCAGTACACTTTTGACTAAACACTCATATATTTATTTCTTTATTTATAGATTATTTATTTATTTATATTTATTTACTTGTTTTTTTATTAATTTATTAATTTATTTATTACATATGACAATGAATGAATAAATTTTTAAAAAACTGTTTTTTTTTTTGTTCATTTTTTTGTCTTATTGTGTTGGTCGAAAAAAAATAAGAATAAATGATAAATAAATAAATAAAATAAAAGAAAAGTTTACTGAAAATACATAAGAGAAGAAATGTACGTATGATTAACATGTCTTTTGTAAAAAGATATAAAAATGTTAAACTAAATAATAGTATGGATAACGTGAAATATAGTAATAGTATGGTAGCTACAAAAAAAAATGAATACAGAAGAAGAATCAGTAAGATAAAAATAAAAAATAAAAAAAAATTAAGGTTAAAAAAATACAACAATTTATTTTGTAATGTCTTTCCACACCCAAATGTTATTTCCTAATTTATCATGATTATTATTATTATTAAATAACAATATATTAATATTTTTTAATAATTATGATATATCGTCCATCTGTAGTTGAAATATTAACAAATGCTATTCAATCTTATACAACAAGGTTAAATAAAAACTGAAAAGAGACGAATCCGCAAAATTGTAAGAGTCAAGTACCAGCAGAGGCCTTTTTAAATAACTAATATACTAGGAAACTAAAAGAAGAGTAGAAGAAGAAACAGCTTATACAGAAAAAAAAACTCTATTATTCTTGAATTTATATAGAATGAGAAAATATCAATTATTTTAAATATTTTAAAAAAAAACTCAATTACCCAACACTATGCACACGCAAGCTGTGAAAAAAATTTAGACAAAAATTATAAAAACATTTTAGTCCAACAGACGTGTCATTCGCAATTTATCGAAGAGTTTAATAACAATTTAATAATAATAATCATTAAATCAAAATAAATTAATATTTAAAAAATGACCTGAACTTAAATAAACAAAAAATAAAAATAAAAAATAAAAAGATGGTCGGATGAAATCGAAGTAATTGGTTTTTTGATAATTTTCGATGGTGATTGTATCAACCGATGAATAGTACCTCGTTCGACAACAAGTTATGCATCCGCAATTGAATAATTACTAAAAAAAAAGAAAAGTTGTCAAATAAAACTATGTACCAAAGACACGTTATTGAACTGATTGAAAAAAAATAGAATAAATATTAAATAAAATTGGAAAAAATCGAATTGAAGAACAATTTTAAATACAAGGCATTCAGTGGATGGTGCCGTCGAATAAATAAAAATAATTAAACAAGTCTTTAACATAAAAATTACAAAGTTTGTTAGGAAATAAAGATACACGTCGAATTGAAGAAAATGAATGAATGATTTGAAGTCCGCAGCTGGCTAGAAACAATGTTAGAAAAAATATTGCTTTTATTATTTTTGTAAAGTATTTGAAAATTGTCAGTTGTATAGATGAAAAATAATGAAGATTGCAAAAAGTTTTGAGAATAAAAAAAAAGTATTTATAAATAGTACCATGGTATTAATTTAGCATACTTTCGCAATGAAAAGCTTATTAAGTATGTTGAAATTTTGTTATTATTAATCTTATCATAACAATTATTAATATTAAGATTATTATAATTATTATTACAATTAAAACAAAAATAGAACAAGCATTAAAAGTTTTATAATTATAAAATGTCAGTTATAAGGTATATTTTGTTTCTTCTTATTTTTAGAAGATCTCTTTATCCTTTTTTTTAAGTGTTTTTAGTTGAAAAATTTTAAAAATCAACTTCGATTATATTTCATGAAACAAATATCTCTAGAAGATCGCAGCTTGGGATCGCAAGATGACGCTTCTTCGTTCACGCGAGAAATTAGGCAGTGGACATCATTCATCATCACAGCATGTGGGAATCATTTTTTCTCATTTTTACACATTTCTAGTACTGACTATAATCTCAATTTAAGCTATCAAAAAAAAAAAAAAAACATTAAAAGCAAATTTTTTTATAAATTTTCGTTTATAAAAAATAAATTAAAAAAAACTTCAATGAATATGAGTTATGAATGCGTAAATAAAACTAATAGTGAATCGCCGTATAATTTTAACGAAGTCATTCACAAAAGATGGATTTTTTTTTTAAAAAAAACAAAGAATAAACTTAAATTGTTTAGTGGACCGATTGGTCTTCTAATTGCATTGATGATTTATACAGCTGTTGGTGGTTTGGTAAGTCTTGAAGATTTATCTTTCGTATACTTACTAAAACTTTTTTTTTAATTATTAAAAAATATCAAAATAAATGTATATTTTATCTTAATATTCTTGGCTATAGTTATTCAAGTGAAAAAATACATCAGAAATTGAAACCTTGTGCCTTTCGAGCACTGTTCTAAAAATACAAATTCGATCATGATAATTCAAATTAAAAGCTACTTGATAAGTCTAGGTAAAATTTTTTGTGACAGTCCAGGGTTATTGAGGTTCTCGGTGGCCTTTTACCGAACTGACGGAAGCGAATGACAGGATATATAAATTTGATATAAACAACGTTGATGCTTTATAAATTCCTCAATAACCTATATATCTCTCTTTTCATTTTTATGTATACATATCTCGATTGTATATTTGAATTATCATGATCAAATTTGTATTTTTGGAACAGTGCCAGAAAGATACAAGGTTTCAAACATCCCACATAATTGATGTTTTTTTTTATCAATAATAAATTCAATATTAATTATAAATTATATCGAGAGACCCGGCAGGGTCTCGCCTCAATTGTACCTCAACAAAAAGAGTGCCTTACTGGGTATAAGTATTTTAAATCAGCAGTGTGACGTCATCATTTTTAACTTTAGCTCTATCTTGTTAGATAATGTTTTTTTAAAAAAAAAATAATACTCTTACTATATGTATCGATGCCCCTCTTTATAATGAGCCTACTTATGATTTTTTCCGTTCAAAAAAATGAATGACGAATAGATGGACGTCGGTGTTAACAGGTTGAAACTTGGAAAAATTAAGAAGCCCTGTGGTCTAGAGGTTATTATACGTTTGCCCGGATTTCAAAAAACTCGGGTTCGATTCCCGGCGGGGAACTTTTTATTTTTTCCAAGTTTCTGTTTTTTTCAAAAAGCAGTAGCAGTTTGTTGTTAAATTAATAACTCGGTAAATAATTAATTAAAATACCTACAAGTTTGCATAAAACTTCTTGATATACCGCTACACAATATTGTAGATGACAAGTTACTCAGTTTTCAAGTTTCTCCGAAATAGGGGGTGAGGGGGATTGAGACGTGGAACCAAAGAAAGTGGATGAGATGAAATACTGCTGAGTGAAAATCTAGCGACTAAAGAAAAACCTAGTAGATAAATAAAATTTCTTTATTATCCAAATTGAAATATTACTATATGAAATCTAGTTTTTTCAAGTTACAACCAGTCATTACTCGAATATCTCGATATTTTCAATTTTCAAAAATTAATAACTAAAAATATTCGAGATATCAAATTCATATTATTACCATTGTTTTCTACGTAAAAAATTCTATTAAAAACATTGATAATATTATTTTTTTTAAAATTTATTATCATCGAAAAATATCAAAATAACAAAAAATTTCGACATTTTTTACACTTGTAGCTTTATATCTTAAAAAATATTATGAATACAATATCGCCGCTAACTCCATCGTATTCCTCGTGAAATATACAATAAGAACAAACCGGGTTTCTTGATAATTCATATGCGATAAAGAAAGACCGAAACTTGTGTCCTCGTCGTCACGTGCGTTTATACATTATTTTTGTTTTTTTTCTTTTAAATGTATCATAAGTGTCTAACGTGAGTGAAGTTGTTTGAAGAAAAAAAAATATATAAATATTTTTTTCAGCTATTTTCGTCCATTTTTCTCGTCCCTCGACCAAGCTTTCTCGTCTTTTCTTGTTTCTCGACTACATTTGAATAGCACCGTCTTGTCTCGTCTCTCGTCACTAGTTTCTCGTCTTGTTTCATTTTTCTCGTGTCTCGCGGAATCACTAGTTACGTTTTTTACTACTCTTGGGTGCCACGGGCCTAAGTTTTACGGCTGTTACCGATTAACTAATAATATAATAGCTGGTTTGTTTTTATTTTCGAAAATGAATCTTTAGAAATAAAAAAGAGTGATGTGAAACTCACAAAACGAAACTGCGATGTTTACTATCAAAATGTGAAAATCAAAGTTTGCATTAAAATAATGTGTTTTTTTTTATTTTCTACACTGTAATATTTGTATTTTTTTCTGTCTGTGTCAAAATTTGCAGTTTACGATGTATTTGGTAAAATAACAATATACTTATGGAAAATTACCATATCTTTTTGCATTGTAAAATTTCAAAATAGTTTTGGTAGTTTTTCCAAGAGCTGCGGAATAATTACAATGTTTCTGTCGAAAAATTAAAAAAAAAAACGTCTTATAATTTGTAATTTTTTGTTGACGCAGAATTTTTTCTGTTTTCACACAAAAAATAGAAAGAGTAATTTGTGAGAAGAGGTTTTTTTATTTTTTAAAACACGCACCTCATAGGGTTCGAACCCTATGGTGATGGTTGGATAGTTGGATGGACGAAGTAGAGAGAACGCTCAAGACCAGTTGGCCACGAAAGGAAGCGATGCTGGGTGAAATTTTTTTAAAGTACATAGATTCGATTTATTCTTGAGAATTTACAAAACCCTATAATAAAATACAAAATCAAAAATAAAATATTTTTAAAAAACAAACTCGTTAAAGCTGTTGATTGGTGTTTGATTGGTAGTTCTGTATAAACTAAATTTTT
>JAPYYR010001602.1:0-26830 GCA_030523065.1 Aphidius colemani
ATGCGAATTTTTTATAAGAAAAATATAAGGGAAGGGACGAATAATATATGATAAAAATTATGCGAATATTTTATAAGAATAATACGGGGCTGAGACGAACGATAAACTATAAAAATTATGTGAAAAAATTTATGAGAAAAATACGGGGTTGGGACGAACAATGAACGATAAAAATTATGCGAATATTTTATGAGAATAATACGGGGCTGAGACGAACGATAAACGATAAAAATTATGTGAAAATATTTATGAGAAAAATACGGGGTTGGGACGAACAATGAACGATAAAAATTATCCGAATTATTAATAAGAAAAATACGGGGTTGGGACGAACAATGAACGATAAAAATTATGCGAATTATTAATAAGAATAATACGGGGCTGAGACGAACGATAAACGATAAAAATTATGCGAATTATTTATGAGAAAAATACGGGGTTGGGACGAACAATGAACGATAAAAATTATGCGAATTATTTATTAGAAAAATATGGGGTTGGGACGAACGATAAACGATAAAAATTATGTGAAATTATTTATAAGAAAAATATAAGGGAAGGGACGAAAAATATATAATAAAAATTATGCGAATATTTTATAAGAATAATACGGGGCTGAGACGAACGATAAACGATAAAAATTATGTGAAATTATTTACGAGAAAAATACGGGGTTGGGACGAACGATGAATAATAAAAATTATGTGAATTATTTCATGAAAAAAATACGGTGTTAGGACGAACAATATATGATAAAAATTAAGCGAATTATTTTATAAGAAAAATAAAGGGGTGGAACGAACAAAAATAACTGTACAACAACATTATGTAGATGCATCTCCTGGTGTATTTGGGTAATGCCGATTGATTGTACCGCGCGTCGGGAAAATATATGAGAATTATTTTATAAGAAAATACGAGGGTGGGACGCGTGATTATGAATGCAAAATATATGGGAATTATTTTGTAAGAAAATTACGTGGGTGGGACGAGCGATCATGAATGAAAAATATATGGGAATCGTTTTATAAAGAAAATTCGTGGGTGGGACGAATGATAATGAATTTACAACATTATGTAGATGCATCTTTTGATGTATTTGGGTAATGCCGATTGTTAGTATTTCGCGTTGAAAAATATGTAGGAATTATTTAATGAGAAAAATATGAGGGCGGGATTTTATATAAAACATCATTTTAATATTTTCAGCTTTTTAAGATCATTAGAATTTCAAGATTATTTTGACTCAAGACACTTCAAGATTTATCAAGACACTTCAAGATACATCAAGACTTATCAAGACACTTCAAGATACATCAAGACACTTCAAGATTTCAATACTCACGTTTTTTCAAGAGCTGAAGACTGGATATTTCAATACCTGACGACTTACATTCCACGATCCTCTAGACATCGTCGCTTGCTGCTCTTTGACCAACATATCGTGGACGAACAAGCGTATCATCGGATTTTTATTGACGTCATTTTGCTGGTAGAATACTATCTTACTTGGACAATTTTCCATGCTGTTGCTGCTTCTCAAGATCCAAGACATTTTAAGACTTCAAGATTTCCAAGACCTCAAGATACTTCAAGATTTTACAGTAATATAGTCAAAGTGTGAATTAAATGTCCTATCATTGATTGATAGTGGCATAGTGAATTTTTCCCTAAATGTCCTATTACAGCGAGTGATAGTGGCATAGTGAATAGACCCAAAAATTTCTCCTGTTCCCAATGTTTTTCTGTTTTTTTTTTAAATTTGCGTCGACTGATCGGTACTTGCTGCTATGAGCGCAATCGAATTATCCAAATCCGTAGCGAAATTGTCCTAGCTGCAGCTAGATGACCTGCGAATTGCGTTTTCAGTGGAATAGGTCTACCGGAGAAACCACTTTAAAAAAAAACGAGCCAAATATGTCTTACCTCATGGGTGGCTTGGAAAAGACACGAACCCCGAACAGTTGAGACTAGTAAGTGTAATGGAAGTTTTTTGTTTTGAGAAAACTTAATTATTTTTCAGGTGTTTTCCAAAATTTCCAATTTATTTATTTTTTTCGAATATTTGGGATTTCCTCCCACAGGGAAATTCGAAAATTTTTTTTATATTAAAATTATAAAATAAACAAGATAAATAAAATAATATCAGAATATAAATATATATCGATCATTGACTTGGCAATTTTATTATTTTTTCATGATAAACTTGTCATTTCATAATAATTTTATTTCAATGAATGTCTTCGTGATAATTTTTTTTTTTTATCATCAATTCTTATCAATTTTTAAGATCCAGGAATCCTCATCATACCTGAAAAATTAATTTTATCTAAATAATAAAACGCGTTGAAAATTACAGAGGAAATAATGAGATAAGGCTGTTAATTATATTGATTTTTATGGCAAACCACAAACTAAATTTGCTGGTAGAATAAAAAAAAAATATAAAGAAATGTGCCAGTACTATGACTTCGATAACAGCTAAATCTTATTAAAAAAACATTAATTAAAATGGCATATGTACAAGCCCTTTTGTACTAATATTCACTTGAATATTATTAATTTCTTCTCCCATTTTCACCTCGATAATATCGACTCAAATTTAAGGACATAAAAACTATTATTTTAAGAAAAATAAAAAACTCAAAACACCATGTAATTAAGATGAAATTTTCCATTTATTTATTTTTTTTATGTTTTTTTTTTTATTTTATTAAAAAACGAAAATTTTCAATTTTCGAAATAGATGCAAAACAAAATTTACAGGCAAAAATGTGTCAACTTCTAATTATACATATATTTTTTTTTTATTCTTTTCTGATTCAAGCTTTGTGACTTTATCATTAACATTATAATTATTGTGATTATTACATGTTCCTTTATCAGATCACAAAAACAATAATAAGATAATTTCCAAGTTTTTATGTTTCTGTTTTTTTGTCAATTAAAATTTGTAGGTTTTTTTTTTTGTTATTTTCTCCGTTTAAACACGGAGAATTTATAGAAATATACAATCACGTTAATTTTTATAATTTTATAATTAAATATACAGCGATATTTCTTGTGTACAATTAGAAGACTTGTATAGTTTTTTTTCAAATATTTTGTATATAGTTTCTTTGATTTTACTTACAACATATATATCTTTGATATTTATAATAATAATATTAATACATTATGTGTATTATTATTATTTATATACATAAAATTATTATTTACAGCAAAAAATTCCCAACTTGTTGTATTTTTTTTTTGTTATTAATTGTGATTTTTTTTAAAAGGTTTTTGGATTTTTTTCACTGTACACCTCCACATTTCGCTAATACATTTATACAAAAATTTATTATTTAAAAACTTTTATTTTAATATTTTTTTCATCTACAGTTTAATAGATAAACATATATTTTTTATATTTATAATCTTCTTCGTCGTCCAGCGCACGATTTCATTAATTTTTCTTTTATCATCGTCATAAATCTTTTTTTTTTCTTTACAATCTTTAGACTCTCTAGTCAATTTTTCAATAATTATTTCTGTATTAATATAACTGTTATATTTTGACCATCTTTAAATTTTGTTTTGGCTTTTTTTTTTTTAGATAAATAAATTCGTACAATCTCAGTTATTACAACAATCTCAATAATCATGACCGAAGAATATTCATTAATATAAAATAAATTATAAAAAAAATGTTCAAATTTGGCACTTTTATTAATTGCCATCAATTAGGCCTCAAATATATTGACCGAATGATACTCAAATTATGAACATATACAAATGTTTTATACTATTTATCTAAAACTTCTTTATATTTCATTGTTTTTCAATTGGATTTTATCTAATTTATAGTAATTTTTTTTTAATTTTTCCGTTGATAAGAGCCAATATTATAATGATATATTTATCAATTAATTTTTTTTGTTTATTTAAATTATAACAATTAAAAAAAAGGGAACAAAAAAACAGTACATCAGTCTATTTATCTCGTAAACCGATTATAAATTACCGGTCACGTCATTTGTGCAGTATCAAATGCACGTTTACGTCCATTAAAATGTTGTTGATTTGTTGGTATTGATGACATTTGAAATTGTTGTACATAATTTGTATTATTTCTTAATGTATTTGGACTTTGATAGGCTGGCTGTACTGCAATGCCAGTTTGTTGTAAATATTGTTCACGATAAATGGCTTGTTGTGTAACATAATCATTATTAACAAATTGTGTCGTTGTATTACTTTGTGAATAATTATTTGTTAATTTTTGTGTATTATAATCAGGATGATAAGTTTTATTTGTTGGTGATGTACCAGGTGATGTTGTATTTTTAAATGTTTGTGTTGGACTTTGACTTATTGATTCTAAAACATGTCGTGGCATATTTTGTGGTGGTAATAATATTTCTTCAAGACCATCAACACGATTTGCATTACGTACAAATACTGGTGCACATTCTGGTCTACCACCAATGATATTACGCATACCTTCACGATCTTTTGCACTCATATAACGTATTGATTCAATACCATGATCATCGCTTTTTGTTATATATTCAATACTATTTAAATCTGTTACACTTGACCATGTCATACTTGCTAATTCCCATTGACGTAATAAATCACTTATTCTTTCAGCACGATGAACAGCATCCAATGATTCATCATAATCTGGTCCCTGAAAATCAACAAAATTTCATTGTTTTTTTATATTTTTCATGGAGCTAATTAAATTTGTTATAAATTTTAATTTCTTATTATTTTTTTAATAGAAATTATGTTAACTTACGTTTTCAATTTTCTCATCAAGCATACGAAAGAAATCTATTTGACTGGATGACATCTCACTGTCGAAAAATTAAAATTTTGTTTTATTTATTTTATTAAATATTGTTTAAATATTATTAATGTATTTATTAATAATTATTGAATAGCAAATTTGACTTGAAATAAAAATTTCATATTGAATTTTTGATGAAAAATAGACATAAAAAAAAAGCTTAGCTATCAAATTGTATCATTGGTTTTTATTTTTCATTTAAAATTTAATTATAATTAATATTTTATCATTGATATAATGAAATAGCTAAAAATACTTACGCTTGTTGTAGAAGAGGTCCATGTCCAGGTCCACTACTGGGTTTTTTTTTTTGACTTTTAACATCAATTGTTCCATTTTCTTCATTTCTTGTTATCTCAATACCATTGTTGTTTGTTTTAGTCTTGGTATTGGCATTTTTTTGTTCAATTGATGCTGTACCTGAAGAAAATAAAAGTTGATGCATAAATTAAATGTAAAAAAGTAAATTATTTATTTAAAAATAGAATCTCAATAAAATTATTTCATTGAATTGATTAAAGTATTTATATATTTTTTATTTCGATTCTTTGTTGATAGAAAAATATCTACGAGGCCAAGATCTTGATGACAAGTATCACGTGGAGTCTCGTCACATTGTTTACGTTTTATTCAATTTTTTTTTTTTATAATTTACCATGATATTTACATTTTTGTTAATTTTCCTGTTCTATATTTTTAAATACAATCAAATTGCATTATCAATCATTTATCTAGTTCATCTAATTTTTTTTAAAATTTTTATTTCAATCATAAAACGCAAAGATTTGTGGCTATAAATATAAATTTTTTCCTCATGTTATTTTCTTTTTTTTTTCCTGTTCTACATTATCTGATATTTTATTGATAAAAAAAAAAAAAAGATAAACCAATTAAATTAATATATTTTTGGGTATATAAAACAACGAAATATTTATTCGATAAATATTTCCAATGTTTGTTCAAATTGAAAAACTAAAAACAGGATATTGAGTAATAAAAATGTGTAATATTATAAATGATAAAATTTTTAAACTATATTTATATAATTAATTAAATGATAACATAAAAATATGTTAAGTAGTTTGGGGTTTAAATGATTGAGGAAGTCAAAGACCGCAAAGAATTATCTAGGTCAATTTGTAGATACGAAAATCTATCTGGACACAATTCTGCTTATATAAATTCTCCATGAAAGCCTCGTTCATTCACCCTTTGCTTGAACAATCCTCTCTGAAATACAATATCGATTCGAAAAAAAATTCACATCTGTCTGGGTTGTTAAATAAATAAATAAAAAACACAAATAAATTTCAATGATAATAAATAAACACAAGAATACAAGAGAAATTCAATGAAATAAATTCAAATAAATTAACTCGGAAATGCAATTATATCATGACCTTATATGATGTTAATAAATAAATTATTTATTTATATTTTTCATGATGATCATTACCCTCAATTTCCGGTATGTAAAATCATGGCACTGTAAAATTGTTGGCATTATATTGTAAATTCTTAACGTCATTTATATTTTATTTGAATTTATTTATTTAATGTTTTATTTTATTGTCATTAATAATATATTTTTAATAACTTTATTTATGAGTGATTTGACCTCGAGCTGAGACAGACATTCAATATCAAATGATAAAAAAAAAGCCACACGTGCAAAAAAAGGTGTCAATATAATAATATTGTCAGACTGAAAACATGTTACATGAGTAATTAAATAAAATAAATAAATAAAATTATTTTGGCTAACAAAATAATTAGTTTTATTAAAATTATATTATTTTTCATCAACAAATAATATAACAATAAAAAAATCGAGTTATTTATTATTTTTTATATTCAATTTTTTAAAAAAACAATATTTATCATTTAAAAATAATGAAAATACTATTATGTTTTTTAGCTTTTATGCTTTAAACAATTAAATATTGTTGATAAAATAAAAAAAATAAAAAAATATTTTATATTTTATCGTTTACAGAATGATAATTTTTGTAGTAAAAAAAATATTATTTAATTTTAAAAAATAAAATAAAATTTAGAAAGTTATTTATATAAAAAATAACAACAAAAAAACAATTTATTTAAACGCGGATGTTTAATTATGGTATATTAATTTGTTGTAAATAATAATTTTCAACATAATGGTGTTGACATTGTTTATTGATTTATATTTCAATGTATTATGACAATATAAAGCCACTGAATAATTAGCCTCGGTGCTTTGCATTAATTAGCATGAATAAAAATGTGTGTCGACGACACATAACGTCACAAACTAAGTCTGTAATATGTGTGACGTCGTGTTGAGATTTATAAACAGAATCAAATCTATTTTTACACTAAAGTTGCACAAATTAATTCAAACATTAATAGTAAAAAAAAAAAAGTTTAAAAAACAATCATAAATTACAGATGTATGAAAAAAAATTTCATTATTTATTCATAAAGTTTATTAACTTTTGTTGTTTATGACTTATAAAATTACCATAAATGTAAAATATAAAAATAGAATTTGAAAAAAAAAATTTGCAAACAAATCATTGGCAGTTATCAGCATAGGTCAGTGTGGATTATTTTTAGAAATTAATTTTTTTCGATTTGAATGAAATAATAAAATAAAAATAAAATAAAATTAATTTTTTTTATTTATTTATATTTAATAGAGATATTTTACACTGACACGGTTTCTATTTTTGTTAATCCGACGTCAACATGTTACTCCGAATCACTGCAGCGAGTAATAAAAAAATAGAAAAAAATTCGTTTACATCAATTGAAAACACACCTGTTTAAACTAATCAGTACACGTCTGCCTTATCCATAAAAAATTTGAAAAAATACTAAAAACTTGAGGAAAAAAAATGATTAAAAAGAAAAAAAAAAAAATTACCTTTCGCTCGCCTGGCTAAATGGCTTAAATTCTGCCGCAATATTTTAAGCCACATTCTTGCTTCAATTTTTTTTTTTGGATTTTCTAAATTTCCACCAATTGTGGTGGAAATTAAAAAACGCGACAGTTTGATATTGTTAAATACCAATAAATAGTAAATAAATAAAAATTAAATTTTCATAAAAAAAAATAAATATCACAAAAATAAATTGAATTAAATAAATTATAACAAAACTTTCACTTGAATAAACACAAAAACTTGTTAATAATAATTTTTTTTTAGTTAATATTTGTCACTCTGTTTATATCACTGATGATAGTAAATAATTTTGCTATATTATTGATTAAGTAATAGAATATTTCTGTTGTTTAAAAATAAAATTATCAAGATTTCTTTGATACACAGTAGTCAAGTAACTGAGCCCGGAAAAAGTTGTGTAGCACGCATTTATACGATTTATAACGCATATAGCCGCTTGATCACGTAGGCCAAAAGGCGCCACGCCGACAAGTAGCCGCACACACAAAATATATATTTTTTTTTTTTATATTCATATATACATGTAAGTTGTATTCACTAAAGTATAACGTCATATTATCTACTACCGCAAGTGATAATATTGGCCTCAAGAACCTTGAAGTTTAGCAGTGTGTCGGTGACTCGGTCTTCATGTATTTAATTTTTTCATTTACAAAGTACACAGTGAAACATAAAATCGCGTGGGTATCGTATATATCGCGATGTTTTCATATATTTTTTCAAATTTACAAGCGCAAGCGTACAAAATAATAGCATTCTATTGGTTTGATTATTTAAAAGGGGCTCGTTCGAATATCAACGCGCGCATAAAACATTTATTTAAAAGAGAAAAAAGAAAAATTTTTTTTTTTACATGTTTTTCTCTTTACACAGCCTTGCTGTATTTTAATGGGCCAAATATATATATTTTTTAATTTTTTTTTTTTTATTAAAGCGGGGTTAACAACATGCGTGCGCATAATTTTTCTGCTAAAAAAATTTCAAAATTTTAAAGCAAAAAATATACAAAGAGAAAAATATAAATAAAAAAAATATATGGTAATTTAAAAATAAAAATAAAATTAAAATATGTGGTAAGTATTTATTGTATTTAATTATTTAAAATGATAATTTAAATATTTAAAATTGGCGATTATTTTTAGAATTCATTTCAAATGGTAAACAGCTTAGTATTTAATTTGAAAATAAATTAAATATTGAATGTATGTATTTTTTTTTTCATATAAAATTAATTAACGCGTTGTTAAAAGTATAATAATAATACGTAGTTATTTGTCTATTTTTTATTTATTATTTTTATAATATTATAAATAATATTTTTTATATTTTTAAGGACGAAGAATGACAAAGATATACAGAACCTTGTTGAGTGATTTAATTTATTTTCTCATAATAAATTGATGAAAATTAAAAATATATAAAAATAATAAAATTTATAAACAATAATCAGTGTATTTTTTATTTATTTCTACAAATGGTATTTCAATATCCTTGGTATGTTGAATGCCCTTAAAAAGTATGACTGACATTCCATTTTTGTTCTGACATGTTCGACAAGAATTTCGAATCAGAGTAAATATATTGTATGTATAATTTATATACACATAGACACGTGATGGCCTCATGATTTTGAAAGTAAAAAAAGATAAATAAATAAATATCTTCGTCTATGATAAATAAGAAAATACAAAAATCAAAAACTAGAAAAATAATAATGAGAAAAAATAAATAATAAAAGTTGACAAAACAACAAAATATGTATGATAAAAATCATCACGTTTAAATCAAATTAACAATATACAACTTTTATCAATGTCACTTAAAAAAATTAACTAACTAGTGTAAATAAAAAAGAAAAAAAAATCATTTCGTATAGCAAAAAAGAAAAAAATATATGACGTAAAAGGGTATTGAGTGTCCAAAGCATTTGCGATAAAACATTGACGCATAACATTATATAGATGAGACAGTTGAAAGAAGAAAAAAAATTAAAAAATTATCATATCAGTCTACAAAGATAGGGAAAACAAAAAATTTAAATACTCATAAAATAATTAATCGAAAAAAAAAATAAAATAAAACGTTTTTTATTTAATTTAAAAAAATTAATTTATAATATTTTCCTTTTCCATGTTTATTTTTTAATTTAAAATTCCGTAAACCTAAATTAGAGGTAAAAAAAATCATTTAAAATTGTAAAAATTTAAATAGGTTAAATAAAATAAAAAGTAAAAGGAGGTAAAGTATAGGAGTAGGACTCTGAACCTTATTAGAAATCCTCGAGCAGAGGACAAATCGATGGTCCTACGCTTGCGTATACGTAATCCTTAAATATAATGATAACAAAATTTATATTATCATTGAAATTTACCTTTATAAAGGAACTCGAAATTAATTGTATAATTAATTTTCATAATAAATAAAATAATTGTACATAATAAAAGAGAAATTTAATAGGAAAATTATTGTAATTAATTTTATATTTTTATAAACGAATTTGGGAATTTTAATATTTATTTCAATATAAATTTGGAATATGAAGGATATTTAATTTATTTTATTTAATTGATTAAATAATTTATCGTAAAAAGATATGAGTAATAAGATAAATAATATATTTTTGTTTTTTTTTTTGCTGGACAGTGTTTTTATTTTTATTGAGAAAAATTACCTGTCACTAGATTAGAGGTGATTAGTAACAGCTGATATTTGATGATAAGCTTCTTTCTTATCAATATGATATTTATACACAATTTTATTTATAGCTGTGTATAAATTTAATGATACAAAAAAATTATGTACAAGAAATACGTGATGGCCAGCACGTTTTATTTTTGTATTAAAAACAAATCTAATTGTTGTAATTTGTCTTTGATGGGGAATCAATGGGAAAACTTGATGATTTAATTTTGATAATATAATTATAATTGTTTGATAGATTATACAAACGAAAAATAAAAAAAAAAATAAAACTAAATTTTTAAAATGTTTTTGATATAGATTACTTTTGTCATAAAAGTTTTATCTTTTTTGTATTAAAAAATAATATTTATGTGTGATCGATTAAACCTGTTGTTTCCTTTCCTTTTTTTTAATTAATTTTTTTATTTAAATATTATAAATGGGTCACTAATTATAGTCAAAATAGAAAACAATATTTTGGTAAACATTTTTATCACACATCATTAAGCAATAAATTTGTTTTTTTTTTATAATTTATAAAATATTTCTATTATATTTGTGTTGTTTTTTTGTTGAACTTTGTTTATGAATATTAAAATTTTTAAATTAAAAATGTAATTTTCATTGAACAAATGATAATTGTATGAAAATATTTTCAAAAAATCAACGTAGACAACATTAATTATATGAAAAAAAATATAAAAAATTACTTACGAACAGAATCGCTGCTTTTTTTTCCATTGTTTTTATTTTTTTTATTTTTTGAATATATTGCTCCAATTCTACTTTGTCCACAACCCATCCTGTCTTTTCACAAAAACTTGAAATATATTTATAACAAATTAAACTATTAATTCCATAAATTCTGTTGAAATAATTCTCAATTAATTAAACACCATGTTCAACATTTAACAGATAAAATTCACTTTTAAAATCAAAAATATCAGACAAATTTTTTATAACAATCCAACATTTTGACAAATGATGGACCTGTTAAATGCCCAAATTAAAACCACATTATTCAAAATAAAATGTGTGGATTAATAAATAAATTAAATGTGTCATTTAAATCCATGAAAAATTAGCTGATTATTATAAAATTATTATCAATTTTTTTGTATTTTATTTATTTGTCTTTTGAATCTCGTGAATAAAGATATGCCTTTTTATTTAAAATAATTATTTTTGATTTTTTAAATGACCTTTTTGTTGTTGAAATATTATTTTTGTTTTGTTCTTTTTTTTTTCGATGAAATATATCAGATGACGATTGTCGTTTAGTTGGCTTCATATTTAAATTATCATTTTTGTTATTAAAGAAGTTTTTTTTTTTGGTAATTTTATCATATACATTTTTGATTTTTTGTTTATCCTGTTTCCAAATATTTTTCCAGTCCAAACATTTTTCCTTTTAATCATTCACTAAATAACTGAGCTTTTCTTTTTGTTATTATTTTTTAATACTGTTTTTTTTTTTAATGTTTATTTTATTGGTTTTTTTTTTTTCAAATAATTTTTATCACATTAAGATGCATTTATTTGTTTAAATTTATTATTTGCATTATTGTTTAATTGAAATATATAAATTTTTAATTGAAATGAATTTTTGATGATAATAAAATATAAATAATTAAAAGAAAAAAAATATTAATTGTTTTTTCTTGAGAAAATTATTCAAATGATTGAGGACGGATTTTCATTTGATGTTATTTATTATTAATTTAAATAATTATTTTTAATTTTTTCAATTGTTAAATGTAGATTTATATGTAGATTTTTTTGGTATTTTATGAAAGAGTTTTTATGTGAGCAAACACTTTCGAGAACTTTCAATATTTTATCTTCTTCAATTCCTCTCTTTGATATATATATAAGTTCGAAGGTCAAAAGTTTAATTCAGCATCATTTTTATTGTATATTATTCATTCAAAATCATTAAATAAAATTTTCTTCAATTCTTATATTTTAAATTGTATTTATTTTTCCTTTCTTTTTATATATCTCAATCATGTATTGTCTCAATCTGAAAAAGAAAAAATGAAAAATAATTAAAACTTTAGTTATGTAACATTTAAATTATAAACATTTAATAAATAATAATTAAAATTATAAAAATAATAACGAAAAATATTAAATTATTATTTTTCTTTTGGTGGAAAATTTTTTTTTCAATTGCATTAATTGACTTTTGATTTAATCTGACTTAATCAACAAGTCTGATTGAACAAATAAACAGATAAATTTATCATCATTACACAAAATTATAATGATTAAATAAATATTTTTCATATAATTTTGTTAATGTACCATCTCGTGAATTCCTCTGATCAATAATTTTTTTTTTTTTTTCTATGGCAATTTCATGACAAATAACGACAATAAATGTCAACGAACAAATTGTCATTCACATTGATATAACTATTTTGTAATTGTGCAATAAAACCGCGCATTATTATTGTTAAAAAATAATCCACACAAACATTATTGTCATAGATGTGCTCCAATTTTCGTCAAAATTATGCTTAAATTTTATAAATCACAACAGCCTAAATTACACTGACAACTTAAACTTTTATAAATTATAAAATAACAATTTCTTTTTGATTTCTATTTACAAAAATAATAACAAATTAAATTAAATTATTTTATCAATAAATAATTATTCAATATAAAAAAAGAAAACCAACGAACAATTTAATTTGATAAATAAAAATATTTAAAATACAAAAAAACGAACCAAAAAAAAAAATCAAACAAAGAAAATTGATTGATGTGATAACAAGTGATAACAGTTAAAAAATAATATTATATTTGTTAACATACCCAATTAAAAAATATCATATATCACTCTGTTAATCTGCATGTGTACATTATCTTGACAAATTTCAAAACAAAAAAATTTCTTTTCTTAAATATACACTTCACTTGAATATTATTAATAAAAAAAAAATTAAAATAAAACTAATCACAATAATAATAATAAATTAAAAAAAGACATTTATACAGTTAAAATCATAACGAACATATTTTTTTATAAACAATAATCCTTGTGTCGATAATTGACGTCATAATTCATTTCACATTTTACAAAATGTGACACAACATAAATCAATAGCTATTTATTGTCAACATAATTTGAAAAAATTTAATTAATTTAATTTTTTTTCATATAATTTAATTGATAATAATAATAATAATAATAATTTGATAATAACAATAATAATAAGGTCAAAAAGAGGAGTCAAATCGAAACTGTTCCAGGGCAAATGTTTGAGTAATTTTTTTTTCGAATTGTTTTAAATAATGGACGAGGAATGGAAGGGCTTAGGAAGGAAAAGGGATAATTTTATTAAATAATTAATATATAAAATTATAACAATAATATAATAGTTTTTTTTTTTGTTTATAATAAGTGTATCGATTAAATTTTAAATACGTCTTTTCGTAACAACGTTCCAGGTTTGACTGAGGGAAACTATGGCACCAGACAAACAACTACGCATGTGCAAAATTTTCTTGTTATAAATTTTATTATTTTGGATATGTACATGAAAATTTTATTACTTTTTTTTGTTGTATTATTGAGAGAACATTTACTTGTCAATATTTATATTCCTTTTGGAGCGTTGAAATTTGGTAGCTTGTTCATAAAGGGTCAAGAGTCTTTGATTTTTCTTAGGGTTAAAAAAAGTATTTATTTACTTGAAAAATAAATAATCTATTTTGTTAATTAAAATCAATATGTTGATTGTAAATTGTATGAAATGGAAATTAAATTTAAAAAAAAATAATTTTAATTATTTAGATTTATTGTAGTTTTGTCATTTTGATTGTTTTTATTCATTTCGAATTGCGAAATTTTAGGGTCTTCTAATCTCACCTATGTATTTCTCAAGGGAATTAAAATCCCCTGATATTTTTTAAGGTTTGATTATAAATTCCAAACTGTTTAACATATTATAAAAACATTTTTTTATAATAATTCAATTTTTGCCCGTTGCTTGTTTGATTTTATAATAAATTTAAATGAAAAATTAATTTTTCTATTTATTTTTTTCGTGCAAAAATAAAATAATATTTAATCATAATTTTTGTCAACTAATTGATGGAAAAAAAAAGTAAATAGATTTAATTAAAATAGAAGAATTATATTTAATATTAATTTAATTATTTAATTATCATCGAAATACGACGGCAAAAAAAAAAAAACACATAGAGCTGACTTGAAAGAACATAGAGCTTATTTGAAAAAATTGATATAATTTTTTCTTCCAACGATAATATATATTAAAAATAAATAATAAAAAAAAAATGTACTTGAAATATTTAAATACTTCTATAATTAGATAATTTTAATTATGGCCTCGTGATTATTTTGCGAATTGTCTTGCACAACTAATTTTATTTTTAGATACACAAGTCCGTTAACGTATTGAACACTTGTTTGCAAGCTTTCAACATTTTTGAAATTCACGTGACATGTAAATTACAACAGATAAAAAAATTAAATATTTTTTTTTATCATCATTGTGGTTATACGTGTAAATTATTTATTATAAAATTTTATTTATTCCGTTTGTATGACGTTGATAATTTTACATGACAGACGTCAAGAAGCCTTAATACCCAGCTCATCTTTTTAATAATTAATTTACTTTTTGTTTTTCTATTTAAATTTAGCTGATAAATGATAATTAAAATAATTATTTACTTTAAATATAAAAATGTTAATCTAATTTTAAATAATACTACAAATTATCAATTCAATATTCATTTTATTTATAATTTTTTTTTGTTTTTTTGTTATTTCTTTTTTAAATTTTATGTTTACAATATTTTGGTTTTTATATTTATTCTCTTGATGATACAACTGAAATTGTTTTAAGTAACTCATTTTTTTTTCTTCTGACACCACACAAAAATTTAAAAATATCATTGATTAAAGTAGATTTTATTTTAGAAGATAATTATATATAAATAAATAAATAGATCAAACGGAAAAAACAAAAATAGTAATGTTTTTTTTTTTCGAGCATTCTTAAAACCTAAAATTTTTCGTAAATTAGTGTCCTAAAATTAGTGTAATTATCGTGTTATACATTGTCTTTAGGCCCTGTGTTTTATTATTAACAACAAAACATATTAACTACATGAAAAAAAATAAATAAAAATAATTATCGAAGATGTTTACCTCGAATGTCGCACGCGCACGTCACTCGACTGACGGCATTTTAAAATACAAAAATCAATACTTTACAATAAAATTAAAAAAAAAATAAATAAATTAAATTAATTATAACATGTTCACTTTGTTTATAATCAATTTATTGAAAATAATTAGTTTTTATAAAATTGATTTATCCACTGACACAATTATTTCCATTATTTCTATCTTTTTTCTAAAAAAAAAAAAAAAAAAAAAAAAAAAAAAAAAATTCAATTTGCCTATTATTTATTTTGACGTTACTAGAATTTTGTTTATTAAACTTAATTTTTTTTTTTTTTTCTTTATATTCTAACTATTATTAATATATGCATACTATTTTAATTGAATTTTTTTTTTTTTTTTAAATTATATACACATACTTCTGGTAATATTCGTTTGAATGCCTAAATTATGTAATAAATTTAATTTTGAAATTAATTTTATATTTTATTTAAAAAGTATTATTAAAAACTGTTTAATTTTAATTATTATTTTCAAATTTGTACAAATATATTTTACTTGGAAATGTAAAAATTATATATTGAAAAATTAATAATTATTTATCGACTATTTATTGATAATAAATTATTATTATTATAAAAAAATTTACAAGTTAACGATTCAGCATGGCTTTCATTAAAGTCGGCACGTGGTAAATTAATTAAATTATTCATTTGAATCAGCAATTAATTATATTCACGATGGACTAAATCGAAATCTAGATACAACGAAATTTATTAGTTTTTATTTAGTCACACTTACAGATGATTTATCAAATCACGTGGTGACATACATATTCTTTCTGGAAATGCTGATAAAATAGTACAATTCTCAAGTGGCTTATTACCTCGCAAATCGCACTTGCATTTCGAAATCGATTGACATTACTATTACTACCAGTCGAAATGCGAACTCAAGTGATTCAAAAATACGTTCAACACACCGTGTGAAAGCTGTTCATAATGGTTTTTTTAAATCATGGTACTTAAAAACATCACAACAAAGTTGATGTGTATGATGGCACAAGCAATTGTTTCATCAAACTGTACCATTTCTTGCATCCATGGTTTTTGCACAAATTCCAAATTTTATTTCACTATAAAAATAATTGTTGTGTTATTAAATTATAACATCGAAATAATAAAGAAACAAAAATAATACAACTTACTTTGAGGCACTTGTTTAAATATTACCACCAGTTGGATAAAATGGAAATGCACCAAATTGAAAATTAACTGGTGTTTTTGGTGATGCACAAGCATAAAGAAAGTCATCTGATTGTAATTGTGTACGATTTAAATTTGGTTCTGATGCTGATCTTGTTATTTTAGGTAAACCACGTATAAGTCCTTCAAGACTAGCAAGTATTTGACGAAATATTGGTCTATCATCTCTTGAAAATTTAATACAATTTTCAGTTAATCTTACTAATGCTTTTGGTGTATCTGATCTTAGCTTATTTAAATCAGGACGTAAACGACCACGTCCAACCATAAATAATATTTGATCTTTATTATTTATATTTAAATATGGCAATTGTCCAGCTAATAGCTCAAATGATACAACACCAAATGCATAAACATCTGATTGAAAACTGTATGGATTTTCTTCTTGCATTCTAATGACCTCTGGTGCCATCCATAATATTGAACCAGTTGGTTGATGAAATTGTTGTGAACCAGACCATCTTGTTTTAGCTGTTGCCAATCCAAAATCACCAATTTTAACAGTTAAATCATCATGAAGAAATATATTGTTACTTTTTAAATCTCTATGTATAATATTTTTAGCATGTAAATAATCCATTCCTTGTGCTGTTTGTCTTCCAATTTCAATAAGTGTTAATAATTCAAATTTTGATTCAAATACATGTAAATGTTTATACAATGATGAACCCTCACACCATTGTGTTACAATTGCTAATTGTGGTTTACTAACACAACCCATAAATAATAATATATTAACATGACGTGTTTTACGTAATACAGCAACTTCATTTTTAAATGCTTGTAATTGTGCTGTTGTTGGTATTTTAACATTTAATGTTTTAACAGCAACTGGTCCATGCCAATGTGCTTTATAAACAGTACCAAATGAACCAGAACCAATTCTTGGTCCAACTAATATTTCATCAGCTGGTATTTCCCAATCTTCAATTGATTCACGTGGTGCTAATAAATTTTTTGATGATTCATCAGCTGATCTTGCTCTTGGTCTTTTTGGTCGTAATGTTGATGTTGGACTTGCTTGTGTTGATTGACTATGTTTTGTTGGACTATTACCAGGTGATATTGGACTTTGTATTATGCCAATTGTACGATTTGAATTTTGTGTTCTATTATAATCATCAATTGTTGTTAATTGTTCACCTAATTGTTGTTTATTAACCATATTAAAACAAACATTTGGTGCTGAACTTGATCTATCATGTTGTCCAAGTGTACGTGGATGTCTTTGTTGTTGTTGATGTTGTTGATGATGATGATGATGATGATGATGATGATGATGATGATGAGAATGATGTTGATTATTATTATTGTTACGTGATTGTGATACTAATGATGGTGACATACTTCTACTCAAACCATATGCACTTGGTAACTCTAATATACCAGCTGATATTTCTGGATTATGTGCTAATAATGCCTTATAATATGCATCTTGTAATCTAACTTGATGACACAATGCTGGTACACCACCAGCACATCTTTGATGAAATCTATAGTTACATGTACGACAATAAAAACCTTGAAATAATAATTTTCTACAACATTCACAAAATGATAATGAAAAAAATGTTTTTCTAACAAAATTATGTGATATTGATGTTGTTATTGGAAATTTATCTGATATTTCAACTGATATTTCATCACATTCAAGCAATGATATATCTGTATCCCATTGTATTGGACATTTTGAATTGTCATTACGAACAGTATAAACAACACACATTTCAGTTGTTAAATTACGTAGTTTCATAGCTTTTGCAAGTGCATCACGTAGTGCCATACCCTCTCGTACCTTTTTAATAAAACAATCATTATTATAGATAATTATATAAATTTATTTTAAAATTATTCAACTTACCTGTACACTTGTTCTTTGTTGATTTGGTAAATGTGCACGTAGTAATGTTTTAAGTGGTGTTCTTGGAAAATTAAGTAATGCACTTAATTTTTGTTCTTTATATTCCAATTCATGTAATTTTGTTGTTAATTCATGATGTTCAATTAGATATATTGATGATGGACTTGGTTGATATGACAATACAAATTTATTATTTAATGCATCAATATTTTGACGTGTTACATTTATAACACTTTGTAAATTTTTTATTTCTGATCTAAGTGAATCACAAGATGTATCATCTGGATCACTATCACCCTGTTGATCAACTTCATTGTTTGTTATTTTATTATTTGATGACATTGAAGACATAATAATGCTATTTTATTTGTTACATATGTGTATATATAGATGTATACACACTATTAATGAAGGAAAAAAAAAATTATTATTTAGTACAGTCAAAATTTTGTTAACAATACTGATTTTTATTATTTTATTTTAACTTTTAGTAGATTTATTAAACACCATGATTTTTTTGTTGTTTTTCTTTCTTTTTTTTTTATTTTAATAATTTAATTTTACGGTTATCATTGACCGGGTTTAATTTTAATATGCCGACTACGGCCATATTACAATTTTAGAATACATTGTTGTTATTGTTATTATATATTTACGTGTGTATATGTGTACTTTATAGAAGAAAAACACAAAAAATAACACGACATTGCGTCGATTTACGCGCAGCTGTCACTGCAATAGAAAAGCCTTATTTTACTCGTCGCGATTTCACGCGATTTCGACTGCTCTAAATTTATCGACTGATAGCAAAACAATTTTTTTTTTTAAATATTTTTTTTTGAAAAGTTTTAAGTTGACTTTGCAGTAGATACAAAAAATTATATGATTATTATATTTTTTTTCTATGAGAATTACGTAATTGATAGTCGTTGAGTTAAAAAAAAAAAAAAAAAAATTTAATTATTCATTGAAATGATCGAATAGAATTATATACACTCAGTTTGTTGGAATCAACCGATTGAGAATGTTATTTTATTGTGTGATTATTCTAAATAATATATAATTTTAAATTATTTTTTTTATTTTTTTGTATAAAAATGCAACGGGAGAATGAATTAGCAGTGAGTAGTTTTTATGTAAAATAATAATTTTAAAAATATAAATATTTAATGTACAAAATTTTGTTTTATTTTTTGTATTGTTAAATTCAAGTTTATTTAGTAAATAATTTAATATTTAAATGCAATAATTAATAGAAAAAAAGGCATTATTTTAACAGAAAAGAATTTTATTTTATTTAATAATTAAAATTCATGTAATTTTTTTTATTTTCAGATGGAAGAAATTAAACAAACGTATTCAAAAAAATTTTTATTAATTGGATTATTAATAATAACAGTATTGTTTTTATTATTTATTGGAATAATAATATTATTTTATTTTAATAGTAACACAGTTGATTTTAAAAAATCACGTTTAACGATAAATGATATTGTTGAAGGTCGATTTTACATAAAATTATTCAATGGTTCCTGGATCGATGGTCAGTATTACTTGTCGATAAATTAAATCTTAATTTATGTTGAAAAAAAAAATACATAAATATAAATAAATAAAAATATAGAGTTTATTTATTTTTTTCTCATTTGATTTAATTCAATGCCATGTTCATTGGCCATTACGCAACGAACCAAGTTTCCATTTACGATGAATTTTTATTTATTTCTTTTCACAGATAATCAAATATTATTTAAGGATGAAGACGGAAATTTATTGATTTATAAAATTGATATAAATCAATCATCTGTTTTAGTAAATTCGGTAAATTAATGAGTAAATGAATTTACTTGATTTTCAAATTTACTATAATGTTGTTTCTAATTTATTCCAATCTAAGTTGTGTGTGAGATATCTCAAGGCCAGTAAAGAAAATAAATATAATATTAAAATAAACATCTGAAATATTTGAAATTTAAAATTTAAAAACAAATATAATTATTAAATTTTAAAAATTTTAAATAAATAATTAACAAATTATATTTTATTTTTAGACAATCGCGTTGGATTTTGATGAATTCGAAATTTCAGCAGACAATGAATACGTGTTACTATCAAAAAACGTAAAAGAAGTAAGTTTACAATTAAAAAAAAAAAAATCTACAAATAATTAATGTTATATTCTCTTTTAAATACAGGATTATGAAGTATTTAATTCAATCGAGTGTCGAGTTATTAATTTATCAACATTGTAAGTAAATTAATTGAATTATTAGTTAAAAATAATTTCAATAATAAAAAACTACACATTTTTTTGTTTAAATAATTAGCAATGAAACATTGTTAGTGATTGATAATTCGACAGTTCATCAATATGCAACATGGACACCAGAAGGAAATGGATTAATAATTGTTCGTAAAAATAATATATTTTATCTTCCAAAAATGGAGCTCAACGATTTTTACCAAATAACAAAAAGTGGTCGTGATAATTTCATTTACAATGGTGTATGTAATCCATCTTACACTGGTAAATACATTTTAAATTTATTCAATTAAAAAATATAAAATATTATACAAAATAAACATTAAAAATAATATTATTTAGCTGATTCGTCAAAATGGGAACCAGTCATATGGTTTTCACCGAGTGGAAAATCAATGGCATTTGGACAATTCGATGATTCGAGAATTAAAAAAATTGATATTCCATATTATGGTAATTTAAATGACGATTTAACACACCAATATCCATGGTCAAATTCATTTCACTATTCAAAGGTAAAATAATTATCTCTTGTGTAAGTTGTTGGCTGTTTAAATAGAAAAAAAAAATCATATATTAGACGTTTAATTTTAGGCAGGAAGTGTAATTTCAATATCAAAGTTGTTTTATGTTGATTTGGAAGTGGTGGCTAATGGCGATGGGAAAAATATAAAGCCAATTAGAATAAAACAACCATATAAACTTGCAATTAATAATACAATACTTTATGATGTTCAAATACCAACTGAAAATATCATTACAATTAATTGGAAAAATAGAATCCAAAATGAATCTTATATTGTCGCTTACAATATTGAAAAATCTACTGGAAAAACAGTTGGTTATTATTATTTTATCTTATTGTTGCTTAAAATGATTTTTATAAATAAAAATAAGTTAATTTTTACATTCAGGTGTTTAGAATTAATCAAAAAAATGGCTGGATAATTGAAAATGGTTTTCCTTATTTTATCAATAATGCAACTGAATTTTTAATAATTTCACCGCAAAAGCAATTTGATAATGATTATTGGAATCATTTGATGCTGGTGAAGATCAATTTAACTAATGGTAATTCTGTAACGAGGAATTTGACATCTGGAAGATTTGTTGTTACAGAAATTATTGGATGGGATGAAGAAAAATCACTTGTATATTATCTTGCAACAGTATTTGATGATCCATCTCAACAACAATTCTACCGTTTATCAACACAAGATATAGACCCAATACCAGAGTGTCTAAGTTGCAATATTAAAAGTAAAAATAAAGCTTTAGCTTGTTTGTACAATGAGGCATCAATGTCTCGACTTAATGAGCGATTTGTTTTAACATGTGGTGGTCCTGATGTTCCTCATATTTCCATATACGAAAGTGTAAAAAACAAAAAAATTATTAATTCACAATTTCATTTAATTTAAATATATATTTTCTTGTATTAAATTTTATTCATATAAATTTCAGAATGATTCCACTGAAATAATGACTTGGAGTGATAATTTTAAAGTTACAAAATTAATAAATGAAAAAGCTCAGCCTATTGAAATGAAATTAAAAGTACCAATATCAAATGATTTCAAAGCTGATGTTAAATTGCTCATTCCACCAGATGCAGATTTGAATGGCTCAATTAAATATCCTCTTTTAATTTATGTGTAAGTATTTTTAAAATTTCTCTAAACTTTTAACTATAAAAAATTATATTTATTATATTTTTCACGCTTTTGGTTTTATTTAATTTTTAGATATGCAGGGCCAGAATCTTTCCAAGTTAGCGAAGAATTTAGAGTTGATTGGGGAACATATTTAGTGACAAATAAAAATTTTATTTATGCTGTAATTGATGGACGTGGATCTGGAAGAAGAAGTAGTTCAATGCTCTTTTCTGTATACAAAAATTTCGGAACTTTTGAAATTTATGATCAAATTAATGTCACAAGGTGAATTTTGAATTATTACAATTGATGTCCTTTGAAATGATATTTATTTTTATTGAAACAACAAAAATTCCAGATATTTGCAGAATAAATTTTCATTTATCGATGAAAAAAGAACTGCAATTTGGGGATGGAGTTATGGAGGATATGCTGCTGGTATGAGTATGGCATTAGATGAAAAAAATACCTTCAAATGTGGAATTTCAGTTGCTCCAGTAACTGATTGGAGATTATACAGTAAATAATGAATCAACAGAATTTATTACGGCTTAATAATTATTTCAATTTTTTTTTCAATTTACAGGCTCAGAGTACACTGAAAATTACATGGGTCTTCCAACTTTAGATGATAACTTCGAAGGCTATGAGCGAGCACAGCTCATTAATAAAGCTGAAAATATCAAGCCAAATAGTTACTATTTAATTCACGGTACTTTTGACGACAATGTTCATTATCAAAACTCGTTATTGCTTGCTAATGAACTTGAAAAACACAACATTATTTTTCGACAACAGGTTTATGTTTTTTACAATTAAATAATGTTTATTTATTTATTTATATTGTCAATATATTTTTTTTTATGTTTTACAGATTTATACAAATGAAAATCATGATATTAATAATCTTGCTGAGCACCTGTATTTATCAATGGAAGATTTTTTGAATGATTGTCTTACAAAATGATGAAATTAAATAACAAAAAATAAATAAATTAGTATAATAAAAGTTGGTGATTTATTGAATTTTTAATTTTCAACACATTTAAATGTGTATCCATCAAATTAAGTAGTCTAAGTCTAGTATAAATAAAAAAGAACTGCTTTATGTATTGTGACTGATAACTATCTTGAGGATTATCATCACAACGGTATAAAAGGCAATTTTAATTTCAGAATTTATATCAGTTATTATTTTTTATATTTGTAATTTCGTTTTTTTTTTTGTTTATATAAAAATGAAGATTTTTATAATTTTTATTTTTATATTGTCTCTGTTAAAAAAGGTATATAATTTGATTTAATTTGAGGAAAATTTATAAACTAAATTGAACATTTTGTTATCACAAACAGGGTCAAGGCGAAAAATTTGATTCGGTTAAAAATTCATTGCTATTATCAACTAAAACAAATATTAACATTGATGATGTTCGTAATCTTACTATGTTTTATCATAGTATAGGAGAATTGCTTCAGACAAAACATGAAAAAGAATTCTCAGTATTTCACAAATTGTTTAATTATGCCATTAATTTGAATAAAGGTTCAATGAATCATCCAATCGCTAAAGATAGAAACACAACTGAATGTGAAATTCAATCGAATAGTTTGATAGTCGGTGCATTTGTCGAGGCACATAGAGAAATTTCAAAATGCTTTTTAAACAATACGATTACTTTCGGACATACGTTTCATCAATATCTATGGGTAAATTTATTATTGATTTATATATATTTTTCTTATTTCATAATTAATCTATTGTTTTTTTCATAAATATAGTCTCACCGTTTGGTATCAAAGTATCCAAAGTGTTATGAACCCAAACCAGTGGAAATTCTTCAGTGTCTTGATAATGAAATAAAGAATAAAAATGTCGATAAATTATATAAAGAAATAGTAAACAACTATTACAATAACTATAAATCTGTGAATTTATTATTAAATAGCTGTTACTACAATGTAAGAGTCGCTTTGAATAATACAATTAAGGAAATAACGAAAAAAATTGATTTATGTGTTTTATCACTCCCGATAACTCATAAAAATTCACAAATAAATTGTTCTAAGAATAAAACAAACGATTCCAATTACGGCAAAAATTTGACAAATTTATATCACAGTCAGCAAGATACAATTAATACAAATTATTTCATAATGTTTGATCGTATAAAGAGGATTGATTGGAGAATTGCTCCGAGTCATTTTAATCATACTTCTGTCAAAGATAAAAATGTTACTTGTTGCATAAATTTTTCGGAAGAATATCTTCATCAAACAACAAACGCTTTAACCGAAAATGATAAATTTTTCCATAATGAAACGGAAATTTTTACGAATTTCATCAATTCAATTATCCAGGTATGTTTTCTTTCAACAGTTTATCGTTTATCAAGTGATTATATATGTCAATATCAACTATCATGAATTTATTTTTATTTTCATACAAAGAGACACGATGTGTTATCAACCTTCAATTTTTGTTTAATATATAAAAAGAACTCCATAGCAGACATTGTATTTGGATGTATCGATCAATACATTGTTAGAAATCCTACCGATAAGATGATTGAGTTATATCAAGAGCTTGATAATAGTATGAAGAGTAATGGTGACTTGATTCTTGCAACCTTCAATGATTTTTCAAAAAAAACAATGAATACCCTAGAAAATGGTATCAAACGAGCAAGAATGTCATTTGATTCATGCATTAATTACGAAAAGGAAGCAAATAATTTGTGCAATATTAAGTAGGTGTCCAACCAACTGTTTATCGAGGTTCTTTGAGGAATTATTTCATTAAAGTTTTATGATGTAATTTTTATTTATGACCTGTATATGAGTATGCCAATAAATACATAAATTTAACAGAGATGTTTCTTATAACTTTTTTAATATATATTGTACACTTGTGTGCTGAGCACAACATTCACATGACCCTTTTCACGAATTTATTTTAAAAGAATAAAAAAACGAAATTATAAAATTGCAAAAAAAACAAGAGAAATAATTTATAAAACTTTTGGGATGTTCAAATAATAAAGATAAAATGTTCCAAATATTTTATATTTAGAAATATACGATAGACTTATTTAAAAAATTTTGAAAAAATAAATAAATCATTTAAAAACGCGTAAAGATAATGGTTTATCAAATATTCTTATTCTTTTTTTTTTGTGTTAAATTTCGTTTTATATATTTGCCATAACTTTTAGATGTTTTATAATTAAAGATTAAATTTTTTTTTTCAAGATAAGAGAGTTTTATTACTTGTAATTTATGCAAATAAAAAGTGATAATTATATATTATTTTTTCATGAAACAATATACTTTATTCAATTTATTTGAGAGAAGTAAAATTTATATTTAATAAATTTAAATGTATTCATTGGGAAATTGAACGAAAATTTATAAATTAGTAGCAATTACTAGCAAAAATCATTTTATTAAATATTTTAAAAAGTTGCTGATGCATAAAATTATGTGCAATAATTTTATTAATATGAAATAAATTTAAATTTGACAAAACACCGTACATTGACGTCAAAATTATAAAATAAAACAAATATCCAAAAGACGATTGTGTAAATATCTCTTGTATCTTAATTTGAATAAATATAAATTAAAAAAAAAAGACTTTCAAAAAATCTGCACGCGTAACGGATTAGCAAAACGAAAAATAAAAAATATTCCATATTTATCTAACAATTAATTTATCACAAAATCTTTAACACATCTTCAGTCACCCAATTCTAGTATAAATAACAAAAGGATAATAATCTACGTTTTAAAAAATCACTTGCCAAATATAAATGGTGAAAATAATCTCAAAGATATCGTCACAGCCCATATAAAAAGCGAGTGTAATTTCAAAATTATTCACTATTCAATTATTAAGTTGAAGACTATTTAAATTCAACGCCGAATATCATAATTTTTTTCCTTACAATTGCTTTTTATTTTCTCATTTATAAAAATGAAAATTATTATAATTTTTATTTTTATTTTGTCTCTTCTGAAAAAGGTATGTCTAATTTAATATAATTTAATTTGAGAAAAATTTATAAACTCCATATGAATATTTTATTATCACAAACAGGGTCGAGGGGAAAAATTTGATTCGGTGAAAAATTCATTGCTATTATCAACTAAAAC
>JAPYYR010001603.1:0-14100 GCA_030523065.1 Aphidius colemani
ATGTATATTAATTATTATTTTATTATTTTTAACAAATACTTTGTTTCTTTTAAATTAAAAATTCAATTGAAATTTCTATTTCTTTTTTATTATTCGTGAAAATAAAAAACACAATTTAATAAAACAAAATCCCAAAGATAATTGAATTAATTATTTTGACTTCCTGGTGATCGTGTAACGTAACCTGGGTAATTCTTTTGTAAACATAAACACTCCTGAGCTCAAACTAAATGACTATACCAAATTTCATATAAATCGAACTTCGACAGCGTTACTTTGTCAACATTAATTATTTTGAATTTTAATTAAACTAATTGGGGAAATTGATTAGGATTATCTGAGAGACTTTGTTACGTGTACAAATTTATATATTTTATAATAAAAAAAATTAAAAAACCATGACATATATAAGGGGATGACAATATTGATGATGTTGAAATGATAATAATTGCAGATTTCATTTGATAGGATGATCCGCTTTTTGTTTCAAATTGCATTTCATTATGCCGATTTATAAAAAGTTTAACTGCATTTATTATCTTGATTTTTTTGAAATAAAAAGAAAATTTAGAGGCAGTGTGTATAGACAAGAGAAAAATAAAATGAACGCGAGGAAAATGCGCGAACGTCAACAAAAAACCCCCAGGATATCGATTGTCTCACTCAAGTCTTTGAACTAGAAACTGTTATTTAATTAAATTTTTTTTTTTTTATTATTTAAATTATTTTATCTACTTTGTTTATTAATTTATTTGCCAATTCATTTGAATATTCAATTTTTATTATTGTTATTATTTGATTGAAAAAAAAAATGAGTATTAAAGTTGTACATTATTTCTTTTTTTTACAAATGAATTTAATTTCATTGAACATGAAATGAATATTATAAAATTCATATATAGTTTTATTTTTTTTATCTTTATCTTTAAAAATTTATACATTGACATAGCAATCATATTAATAACATAAACAAATAAACGACAAAAATAAAAATAATATTATTAAAATTAAAAAAAAATTACATAAAGAAAATTTAAATGAAAAATAAATAAATAATTTCAATAACATGATACTTATTAAGTAAATAATTCATAAATTCATAAAAATATTCAACTTTAAATAATTCAATTAACGAAAGATCGCTTGAAAAATTTTAAATCAAACATTTTACAAACAAAATCCAATGAAAAAATTAAAAATTCTAATAACAAAGTCTAAATAATAAAATGACAAAATAGTTAAAAATACATCATTTGAATTATCTATGATAATTAAATTATCATTAAACATGATTTTAACATAATAAAAAAAAAAAAATGACATATAAAATTGACTTTGATTTAATAGACAACTAAAGGCGCCTTGCTGGCTTGTTTCTCCTCCAATACTTTTTAAACAAAATGCCTCGAAAAAGTTTTAAAAAGAAATGTCAAGTATAAAGCATTGTGTATGTATATTATATTAAATATAATACATGTACCTAAAGCAAAATAAAAATGTATAGAAATGTATGCACGCGAACGCACATTTATGTTTTATTACAATAGTTCGCCAGCTAGCATGAACATCATGTATTTATGTATTTCATATGCATAAAAATTTATCCATGTATATACGCAATGAACTAGAACGATTCGATAGCCCAGTTACTCAATATAACCATCAACCCCTCTAATATTTTCAAAATAATAATATAAAAATAGAAAAAACAAAAAAAAAAACAAAAACTTCTGAAAAATCACTTGCTGTCAATAGCATTAAATTAGCTTTATGGATTTTGATATTCGACAAAAAAAAAAAAAAGCTCAATATTCAATTAAAATATTTTATTATATTTATAAATTTATATATAAATAATAATTATTATTATTATAACTTGTTGAATTAAAATATTTAATAAACAACTCATTTAGATGAAGAGAATTTTTTTTTTTCAAATAAAATTTTAATATTTTTATATCAAAGTGAATATTTATGTTAATCTCTGATAAAAAAAAACTGTTTCAATATATTTTTTTGCATAGAATATTCAACTTTATGAAAAAGGGAATATTAAATTTTATTAACAATAGAGAAACCTGATAAAATAAATCGGGGTGAGGCTATTGTTAAAAAAAATTTGAAATCAATGACAAGTAGATTTTTTTATAAATAATATTTTTCAATCGATAATTGCTTATTTTTTTTTCAATGTAAAGATGTTAATTGATTAATTTGATAGTTTAAATTAAATTTAGATACTATGTATGTATATTAATACATTTAAGAAACAATGACGCAAATTGAGCCAATAAAATAATATGTCAATCATTAGATTTATCTGTTGGAGACAATTTCATGGCGCCCGATAAATTATCGAGTAATATTTTCAATCACAACCCCCATTGCTTACGATTTCCTGTTTTATCTATTTTTATATCTATTCTCATCATTTCCCTCACCACTCACCCACAGATAAATTTTTATTTTTTATCATTTTTTTTTTTCGTTTTGTTAAATAAACCCTGTCCTATCCTCAACATCCCTACACTGTGCATTATATAACACACAGCTGACTTTTTTTTTTTCTTTTCACTTTGAAATGTAAATATTTGTTTATCTATTTTTCTTTCAACAGAAGATAAAATATATATATTTAAAAAAAATAAAACTAGGGAGAGAATAGTAACTCGTGTTGGATAAAAAAGATATAAAATATTTAAACAAAAATTTATAATTAATAAATAATATACGTGTTGATAAATATAAAATTAAAAATTTGTTTATAATAATTTGAATAATCACAACACTAAATTGGTTAACTATTAATTTTAATTTATAAAATATAGCAATGCAAAAAATAAAAAAAGCACACAAATATAATTTTTTTATTGATAAAAATTGACTTGGGTTTATTTGAAAAGTTTCCACGATTTGTCAATTCAAGTAATTTACTTTGTTCAGTTAAATTTTCTTTATAGTTTAGAAAAAAAATACAAATCTAATTAGCACAAGGGAATAATTTATTCGATGTAATTAAGAGAAAAAAAAATTCGATTAAACACAAAGCTCATTGAATTCTATTGAAGTTTAACAACTATTGCTTTGAAATATTTTTTTTTTTTTGATTAGAAAAAAACAATTATATTGAGAAATAAATTTTATTAAATACTAAAAAGCTTTTTCAATAGAAAAAGAAAAGCAAATTTTCATCAATAAAAAATTAATCTGAAAATATTTTCTTTTAGCGATTTATAAATTTATCACGTGCAAGTAAATTTATATTTATAATTATGCAAGTTGTTGATAGAATAATATTAAATATATAAAAACATAATTGAGATGATTTACTTTTGAATTTTAATTAAACTCACCTACGCGTCGACTTTGAAGAGGCCAAGGGTTATTTGCCATTCTAATCACTACGTTGATGGACTAGTTGTGCATCGTTGACGCAAAATGTTTCGTCATGCTGACAATCTGTCAGTCACTTAAACGTTGACGCTAATTTTTTTTATTATCTGCAGTATGTATCATTTACCACAAGATAAATAAAATATACAAAAAATAATTTAATTTAATTTTTAATTTAAAAATTTAAAAATAAATTATTTAAAATAATTCCCAACATTTTTTTTTACTAATTAATGATATTATTTATAAAATAATATTTAGTTTTTTAGCTTCAAAAAATTTGTTGGTTTTTTTTTTTACACTTTATTAATTAAATTTTATACATTACATTTTTTCTTTTCAATTATTTAACTTGACGTTTTTAAATTACACTTGCAAACAACGTAGTTAGTAAATAATTTTTAAATATTTATATTTTTTTTCCTCACTCATAATTTAAATGAAAAAATATATTTTTTTTTATATTTCATTTGATTTTTTTCACATAGTTTATATCAACTTTTTTGTCTGTCTTCATCTCGGTACTAAATCGACACACAAAAATAACGCGTTGCACGTGTTGCACTGAAAAACCGATGGTTCAAAATACGCAAAACAAAATTAATATTAACTATGTTATTTTTTCGAATGCTTCATTATATCTTGTTAAATATATTGCACGTTTATTCCCTTTCAAAAATCAACGCCAAAATAAACATATAGACAATTTATTTATTTTTAATTTTCTAAATTTACACTAAAAATTAAAAGTCAAAAAAAAAAAAATAATAATCTATTTTAAACTTGTATAATCACATTTAATTTTTCAAATTATTTATTCAAATAATTAATAAATGAAAAATAAACATTTTTTAACGATTTTTCTTTTGCCTTATTTAATTATTATTTCTATCGTTTTTTATTTTATTTACAAATTTTGTTTTTTAAAAATTATCTTATCTTATACATTTTACTTTTCCACATTTCGTATTTATTATTGTTTTTTTTTTCTATTTAAATAACCCGACTACACGTGATTTTTGAAAAAAATAAATAAATAAAACTTTGGATAAAAATTATAATATATGTGTATATATTATATCTATGAAAATAATGAATGAATAAAATTTAAGTGAAAAAAAAGGAGAAAAAAAAAAAAAAATTTGACAATATTATAAACACAAGGGGATGAAAGGGAGCACAGTAGTTGCCAACACGTCAAACAGACGACTATGCAATCCTTTACTACCACATCCTGTTGGTATTTCTCCTCCTCATATTTCCCTCTCTTTGGCTATTTAAAAAACCCTCATTTACTCCTCATTTACTCCCTCACAAACCCTCCCAAGAAAATCCGACATCATGTGCGTTTTCGTAGTCTTGTGCGCTCACTCAAAATACATAAATGAACCTTTTTTATTTATTTTTTTCACCTGTCACTTAAACCACCCTCTAATGACAAATACCCTTGCACAATATATTAACTTTTTTTTTTTTTTTAAACTAAACTTTAACCCCGACATCTCACCCCTTCATCCCCCTTGACAGTTGACATTGTCATCATACTTTATTTACATTTTTTTTTTTTTTACTTTTTGGTATCATTGTAAGTCAAAAAGTAAGACAACATATGTCCAAGTGGAATTCATCAACTTTTTCTTTTTTTTTTTTTTATTTGTAAAATTCATGAGAATATTATTTTTTTATGATTGTTGGATTGTTTATTTAAGTGTCTTTGAGAAAAAAAAAAAAATTGTAAAAAATTCATGAGAATGGGAAAATAAAAGACGGAAATTTTAATTTAATTTTTTTTTTTATGCTTTGAAGTGTCTTATATAGTTGTTTGTGTATATGAAAAAAAAAACATGATTTATTTATTATATAAAAAGTTTTTTATTTTGTTTATTGATAAATTGATTTAAGTATATTTTTTTTTTCATGTGACCTTACGAAATATTGAATTTAAAACTCTCGCGGGTGTTTATTAAAATAGCAGTGGCATCTGTGTGAGTTAGTGTTAAGTAAAAAATAAAAAATGGATAACCTTGTTGACTAAATAAAATAAAGTAATAACAAATAGAAATAAATAGAAATTGTAGATAGATGTTATGTGTTTAATTGTTTGTTTTTTTTTTAATTGTAAAATAAATATTTAAACTGTTTAAATATAGATATTTTAATTGTCAATAATGGCGAGGTATTCGAGTGATTCTGACAACAGTGCTGGAAAATACAGAAAAAAACATTACAGAAAATCGAGGTAATAATGTTGTTAAAATAATATATATATTGTTTAATGTTTATTGTTAATAATAATAATAATAATAATTTTAAAAATTAAATTAGATCAAGTAGTTCAGATTCAAGTGACAGTTCACCACATCGTAAAAGAACTTCAAAATCATCAAAATCAAAACGTCGTCATCGTTCACGTTCAAAGAGTCGTGACACATCAAGAAGTTCTAAAAATTATAGATCATCAAAAGCTAGTTCAAAAGACAGAGATAGACGTAGATATAAAACTAAAAAAAGTAAATCAATATCACCGGATAGATATAGAAAAAAAGTACGTTCTGTATCAAGAGAAAAATCAACAAGCAGATCAAGTAGTTCACAATCATATGCCAAGTCAACAAATGATGTTAAAACATTTAACTTTCATGTAAAAGGTAATTGTAATAATAATTTAAAGATTAATAATATATTATTTGTAAATAATTAATTTTCATTACAGATGATTTTGCAATTGAGCCGAGGATTAAAGAAAGTATTTTGGAAGAAATAAATGCTGATGGTTTTGCACCAAGACAATTTACGCCATCAACACAAGTTAAAGATAAAAAACCTAATAATAAAAATATACTTATTGATATTGCAACAAATACCATTCAAGTACCAAGTGCACCGAAAAAATCTGGGCTTGATGACAGTATTTTTCATTACTCGGTATGTTTAACTAAATTATTTTTAATAGTAACTTATAAAGATCAAAGATGAAAATGTTTATTTAAAAGTTTTCTTTTTTTCTCGTTAATTATTATAAATAGTAATTTAAAAAAGGACAATTTTTATTGATGTTTTTCTACAAAACAAATATAAAATGGTCATTTATTTTTAGATTTAAAATTGCTTCTATAGAAATTTTTTATTTGTTTATAGATTTCGATGGAACAAGATTTACGTTTCGATAAATGGGTTAAAAAATTATACAATTTACGACAAAAAGCACTTGCTGAAACATTATCAAGTGTTACCTGACAATTGGAAGAAATTAAAATGATAAATGTCAACTGATAAATTACATCAAATACATAATTTTGTGAATTTTTTTTATTTTATTTATTTATCATTTTACAGCAAGTTTTATTTTTATTTTAAAACACTCATAAATTCTTATTGTAATATTTTACTTTCTGAGTAATACGTATATCTAAATAATATTATTTAAAAATCAAAAAACAAAAAAATGGAGTAAAGCAGAATTATTGTTTTTACATTTTGATATTGATAATCTTTTTAAAGTCAATTATATGTTTTAATATCTTTGGCAATCATCAACTGGAATTATTTAAAATAAAGCTAAAAAAAAAATTGTATAGCATTGTTATTTCTTTTAGTTTATAAATGGAATTATTTTTGTAATAAAAATTATAAATCTTTTTAATTAAATTTTTTAAAAAATCTTCAGGCTTGATATATGTTTTTTTTGTTTTTTTGTTTTTAAATAGATCACATTTATTTCATTTAATCAACTTGCCATTAATTTGTTAATTAATTATGGGGACGACAGATCACTACATATTCTGAAAAAATTATCTATATGAAGATTAGTGTTGATTGACAAATTGACAGTTATTTGAGTGATAATTTTTTAAATTGTTTTATATATTTTACTATTTGATAATCCAATAGTTTATTAACGTTTTCGTCATTTCGGATTTGTCGACTTGTTTAGAGTGTAAATACCGTTAATTTTGTTTATTTAATTATCTGTCTTGTTTTTTAACAATAATTGTTATTTTAAATTTTCAAAAATCTTAAAAATAATATTAAATAATTTATTCAATATTTTTTGAAGCTTTTCCTACTTCATCTATGTTTAAGATGTTAAATTCTGATATTTTGTTACCCGAAAATAGAACAAATGGTGTCTCTTTGACTTCTCGTTTTGATATTCCTATGAAAAAAAAATAATTTATATTTAATCTATTAGCAATTTAAAAAAGTTTTAAATTATTCAGTAAAAACATGTAAATTACCTGTATTTGTATTATTAATTTTTTCAAGTGCATAAATTGGCATGTCTTTGCATTCACGAGCAATATAAGTTCCAACAGATGAACGATCACTTATTGCTGGTAGAACAGCTTTCATTGTTTCTCTAACAACTTCAGTATTAACTTCATAATAACCATCATACATTTTACCCAAAAGATCAAACATATTTCTTGGTGGTAAAACACGTTGTCTATTTAGCGGCATGACAAAGCAAGAGTGTCCATCAACATCAATAATACCAGTTAAATTCTAGAAAAAAAAAAGTTATTTATCAATAAAAGAAATAACAAAAATGAACATAAACAAATTGTAACTTACAATATTAAAATCATGAAGAAAACGTCCTTGTCTACCACCACGAAAATCTGGTACATCAATACCTTCATGTTCGTTTTCTAAATCAATTTCAAATGATTCTTGAAATGTATCATCAAATTGTTCATTCAGTTTTTCATTTGTTGATAATATTGGCAATTGTTTATTACCACGTAATAAATTATGTAGTAATTCAGTATCAGATGATAGACCTGCTGAATATTGTTCATTTAACAATGCTGCTTTTTCACTCATACGATCATATGGTATACTGTACCAACCGGTACGGAATCTATGCATTTGTTCACTTCCATAATGATGATAAAGATAAACACCACCAATAACACCAATACTCATACCAAGAAGTGCAGTAAATAAAAGACAATAGAGTGTCATTGAATGGGTACTCATATTTGGTCTACGTAAAATCAAATAATGACCAGATATATCAGTTTTACGTTCACCTGATTCTGGATCATCATTTGATGATCTTCCCTGTTGAAAAAAAAATATTTATTTAATTTTTATTTCTCTACGATTTTTTTTTTTTTCATATCGAAATAGGAAAAGTTTAAACTATTCAAATGTTTAAATACAATTATCTTTTGTCATATGACATTATCATTTTTATGCGCAGTTTATCCTCGTGAAAATAATAATATTATCTCGTCTAATTCATTCATCCAGAATGTACAAAAAATCTTCAAAAAATAAGAAAAATATTCTTTAAACATAAGTAATAAAGATGATTTATAAAGTTATTTTTTTATTATTAATGAATTTAATAATAAAATTGAATATATATTTTATCTTTTTTTAATTTTGATCAATTATTATTTAAATAAATAAATTTTTGTTTTTTCCAATTTTATTAAATAGAATGTCATTATTATTATAATTTAAATTTAAAAAAACAAAATTGGTATCATTTTTGTTAAAGGTAAATGTCTTTATTTTGTTGTTAAGGTAATTAACGGCATTATATTTAAAAATTATTATAAAATAGCAATAATAATAATAATTGAAAAAACATATAAATAAATATGTGAGACTTGACTCTTAAATTACACACAGCAACAATATTATTTTAAAGTAAATAAATTGAAAAAAATTCTATGAAAATAATTATAAATAATGTAAAAATTAATATACATTGTTAACTAATGATTATATTATAATTTTGATTTAAAAAAATATAAATAAACCTCTGAATTATTGTCGTCAAGTACCAATGGCTGCTCCATTTTTTCAGCAGGCTTCTTCTCTGAAATTGCCTTGGTGATGACAGTCATTTTGAAGTATTTTTAAATCACCAAAATAATATATTTATTTATTATATATTATTCAATTTGAGAATATAATCCAATTATTTATTGTTTAATAACAAACACACAAAGTGGACGAGTCTTTTCTTCTGTCAAAGTTACCAAATGCTAACAAACAAAGTAACACAATTTCGCAGTATTTCGATTGATCCAGTGTTGAATTGCGCTTGTCCAAACCAGTCCAAACTATAGTCTACCCCTCTTTTCATCATCTTTATCATCATCATCTTCTTCTTCAATTTTCTTGACCCATCCTACCATCAAACCACCCACAATTTTCTCTCACGTGATTTTGCGCGCCAAATTTTTAAACGTTTTATGAAACTTTAATAAAAAAATATGAAAATTTATTAATGCTATGAACATAAATATTTTCTAACAACAAATTAAGTATAATTTTAATTAATAAGTATAAATAAATTAAATAATAACAAAGCTCAAAAACTCTCATTCATATACTTAATTTCTATTGTATAAAAAAAAAAATTAGCTGATTTAATTAAATTAAATAATTATATTGTTTTTTTTCATGACTAATTTATTAAATAATTTTTTCAGTGGCAATTTGAATTTAACCGCTTTAACGCCATTTTATCCAATCGTACCACCACAAAATCTTTGACATTCGTTAAAAAAAAAAAAACAAATTAATCGTCTTCTCTCTCTCTTTTTATCCATGATTCATTCACTATTATTTTAAGTTTTTTATTTTTTTTAAATACTCATTTTATCATGCCTTATCAAATTGTATATAAATTAATCAGTAATTAAATAAACCCCAGTAAATCGTAATTGAAATTCATTAACTTTTTATCAAAAAATATAATAAGTATTATTTAAAAGTGGAATAATAATTTTTTTTTAACCCATGGAAAATAACTAGAGGTTAAGGTTGTTATTTTGTGCAAATATCATTAAATAATCCTTTTTTTTTTTTGTTTTTATCAATGTCTCGTTTGGGAAAAACTGATGACTAATTTTGAAATAACCCAAATGATTATTGATAAACACATAAAATAATTTTGTGGATTATTTTTATTTTTACATCAATTTTATTATTATCATTATATATATTTATTTTTGAATGTGTCTGTGTGTATAATTTGTTGGACATTGGGGAAATGGAAATGTGAATTGACGTTGAACCGTTCTCCTGGTTGAGTCAGCATCTGGGTGTTGTGTTGGGTCAAAAAATAATTAAAAAAGTTGAATCAGTTTCGCGATAGCCGTTGTGTCATGACTTTAAGTTAAAAAATAATAATAATTTCAAGTACAAAAATAATTCCCAAAATAAATAATATTATATAAATTAAATTAATTTAAATTATCATTTATATATTTATATATTTTTATTTGGAACACAGGAAAGGTGACTAAGAGTTGAGACAAAAAATTGTATAAAAAAAATTCTCAAGAACTCTTATCAAAGACAAAAAAATAAATAAAATAAATAAACAAGATTTAAGTATAAAGTACCATTAAAACAAAAGGATATAATAATAAAAAAATAGCTAAAATAATGGCGTCGTCAAAGAGAAAGCTGGATGAGAAACAACATCTTAAAATATTACGTGAATTGGTCTCATTACCGGGAAATAAAGAGTGCTTTGATTGTCGACAACGTGGACCAACTTATGTCAATGTAACAATTGGTTCATTTGTATGTACAACATGTTCTGGTATGCTGTAAGTAGATCATTCACTTGATATTTAAACGAAAAAAAAATATATTTAATCATACATTTAATCTAGGCAAAATAATATACTCCAAAATAAAAAATAAACCACATTGACAGATTCGAGCTTTCATTTCACATCAGCATATTAAATACAACATTAAAAAACAACACAAAAAACATAATAATAACAGGAAATATTTTTTAATGTAACAAAAAAAAAAAAAGTTGCAAATCATTGTGACTTTTACAACAGAATCATCTTGAATATTTATGTAATTATACTTTCGACAATTATTTGTCAATTTTTAAATACTATTTATCTATTTTTTGTTTTGAAAAATGCAAGTTCTTTATATGCGAAATTATTTACACGATATTCTTTGTTGTCACCAGATACTAAAATATAATAATAATAAGTCTTGAGAGTTTTTATTCAATTCACAGCTCATCCTTATTGTCGAGAGTATTTTGCAATACTCAAACAAAGTCGAAGGTTATTTGCCCAGTTATTTCTGATTGCGGAAATATTATTTTTATAATTTTTTTGTTTATTTATAATTTAAAAACAAAACAATCAATAATTTGCTTATAAATTCATCAATAAAAAATTTCATAATTTTTATTTTTTTCAATGTTATTTTAATTGTTTTTTAATAATTCAATTTAATGATTATTTAAATTTTATATTAAAAAAAAAAGTAAAAATAAATAAACCAGTTAGTCGACATAAATAAGAAACTCGTGCCAAAGATTTGTCATACTTGTCTACTCACATACCAGCTGAACTTTTTTTTATTTTTTATTTTTCATCTTTTTATTAATTTATTTATCTATATTTTTTAACTTTTACAAACTTTCTTAAATTATATTTATACTTTGAATATTAATAATGTAAAAATATACATATTTTTTTAAATATATTATTTTGTAATTAAATGCGTTATTGAGTCGTTTCTATTTATAGACATTTAAATTTCGCAACAATTGCATCAGTTTTTTTATTTCTTGTGTTGTGTTATTTATCCATGAACCTTCGTACCTTTCTGATATAAAAAATAAAACATTTTAAAACTCGTGTGTTGTTGTTGTTTTGAATTTTTACTGAATGTTGTTTGTTTTTTTTAATTTAATATAATTTATTTAACGTAACAATTATATTAAAATACCGATTTATTGTTACAGACGTGGCATAACACCACCACATCGTGTAAAATCAATATCAATGGCAACATTTACACCAGATGAGATTGATTTTATTAAAAAACATGGTAATGATTATTGTCGTAAAGTATGGCTTGGTTTGATGGATTCGAATCAACAAAATCAACCCATTGATAAAAAAGATGAACAAAAAATGAAAGATCTTATGATTGCAAAATATGAAACAAAAAATTATTATCTTGAACCATCATTAGAAAATAATAATAATAATAATAATAATGATAATAATAATCGAAAAATTCAAGTCAATAAAAATTTAAAAAATATTAATAATAATAATATTCAGATAAGTGTACCGAGAGTACCACAAATTGGTGTAATGCCAATATCAATAGCACCTCCTCGTAGCAATAGCAATAATGTCAACAACAATAATAATAAAAAAAACAATATTAATAATATTGTCAATAATAATAATGCAAAGAATGCAATTGATGCATTTACAACAGATTTTGTTGCTGACTTCAGTAAAGTACCTGATCCATTTATTCCTGAAACAATGTCATATGCATCAAAGATTGAAGAACAACCTTCATTTGCTAATTTTGATAATAACCCAGTATTCAATTCAAACAGTGAGTATATTATTATAAATTTAATTTATCTATTATAAAATTATAAAATATTAAAATTTATGTATAATTAAATTATGGTGAAAAAAATTTAAGGTAACGACATGTCATCATCATTTAATCAAATTGGGAAAACCCACATGTCTAATTTCAATGGAGTTAATGTTCCACCGTCTGAGGATCGATATGCAGCCTTGAAAGATTTAGATTCGATGATGAAAAAAAATCAATTTAAAGATGATGTACCAATAGCAGCACGACCATTACCATTACAATCATCGCCATCATCATCATCTGCCTGGATCAACAACAATTCCAATCGTAATTATATTAATTAGAAAAAAAAAACAATACACAATTATTTTTTTTATCTTGCTATTAGTTCATATAATTATTTATTTATAGAATTAAATAATATCTGGACGACAAATGAACAAACATCAAATGTTATTTCAAATCCATTTGTTGGTAATAATAATGATTTATGGGATACATCATTGCATACTATAAACAATATGCAACAAGTTGACAATGGAATATGTAATACTGCAAATCCATTTAGACAAACGCAGTTTTCAGATAATAATGGTAGTTATTTTGATGATTAATTATTATCTTTATTTTTATTTTAAACATGCAATTATTATATAATTTACTATCAACAATTCATGTGTTATTATTTAAAGAATTTTATATTATTTTTTTTTAGAATCTCATCAATGGATAGACTTCGGAACACAAAATACTACGGATGTACTTCCATCTAGTCAAATGATGACTTCACTCCCCGGAAAAATATGGCATCCGACTGTTTCGTCTTATCAAGCAAACCCTTTTATGGTATGTTTTATTATCACATCAAAGCACACAGTCAATGAAATGATGATAAAGTATAAATAACTCAAACAGTTGGAAAAAGAATTAATTATTATTGTATAAAGATAAATGTAAGTAGAAATTAATAATTGTTTTTATTTTTCAGGTTGGTACAGGAGTTGGTAATCCAGCAAGAAGTTCAAATAATCCATTTTTATGAATAAAATAATAAAATTTATATTTTAAAAAATAAATAATACACGCTGAGCCTTGTAAACAAATGAAAAATTATTATAATGCATTGTTGCTATTTTTTAGATTTTAAAAAACAAACAAACATGGGAAATTATGATCGAAAAAATGAAAATGCTAAAAGTAAAATCATTAATAAAAATGTTATATTTTCTGGCAATTAGTGCCATTATTTTTTTAATAAACCCAAAAAAACAAGAAAAAAGCATCCTCTCTATTTGTAATTTTTATTTTTCAATTTTTTTTTTCTTTTCTTTATTTGAGTAACTA
>JAPYYR010001604.1:0-23618 GCA_030523065.1 Aphidius colemani
CCGACTCTGGAAACCTTCCAGCAACTCCAGAGATAACAATATTTTCCTTAGAATTCATCGTTGGCTTGTTGAGTAATTGTTGTGCAAACACTGACAATTAAATGGTTGGATTTTGTTTTGTGACTCGAGACAGTCTTGCTTGCCTATTTATTGACAATTCAAAGCTCATAGACATTCATAGATTCTAATGAGATTTTAAATTTAAATCATTGTTTTAGTTTAAAAATTAAAAAAACACATAAAAGTGTTTTTCACAAAATTCGCATTGATAAAAATAAAAAAATTAATTTTTAATTATTTAACGACTTTTTTTATTTCTTCGCCATACATATTTATAGCAGAATTTGATATTATTTAGGATTTTTTTTTTCAATTATCATTTAAATAACCAACAATAAATGAACTATGCTTCTATCTAAAAAATATATTTCAAAGATAAATATTAATATTTGAAATAAATAAAATGATACAGCATTAATTTTTTTTTAAATTTTAATTAATTTATTTATTTATTTATTTGTCCAACAAAAATAGATAATAATTCATAAAGCTATATGATTTTTAAAAAACAATAAAACTATTTTTATTGACCTGATAAGCAGGGGAGGCAAAAGAAAATATTGTTTGCGGTTACATAAGAGTTACTTCTTTCGTAATGATAATGAAACAGAAAAAAATAATTTAGAGAATAATTTGTTTTTTTTTTCAATCAAGATTTTAAAGTATTTTTTAGTTTTTTCAACGATACAATTAGTGCAAAATAATTAATACAAAAAAATTTATTAAAAAAATAACTTAAAATAAATTAACACAGCTGAAAAAATAATATTATTATTTTTTTATTTTAATTTTTTAAAAGTAACCGTGTACTTTTTTTTTATAAATCATTCTACTTCGAATCCAGCCATTTTTGATATTTTTATCTCGATCAAAATTGACGTATATGTCATGAGAAAAATCTACTATTAATTTTAGTTTTTTCTTCTCATAATTTTACGGTACAATTATTATTTACATTATTCTTACAAATTATCAAACTTAATCTCAATATTATACATTATTCGTTCGTTCAATTTTTGATGATAATTCAATCTTTTTTTTTTTGCTCATTTTATTTTCTATTTTCTTATATATACCGTATATATAGATCACATCAAAAAAGGAAGTTTTTTTTTTTTTTTTTTTTTTGCTGAAGAGGGTAATTACAATCGCTGGAAAATTCGATTATTTTAAAAGAATTTATTTTTCAATTAAATTTTCAACATTTTACGAATTTAGGCGGCAGTTGAGGAAGTAAAACCCTGTGTAATAGTGAACAAACGTTTTCTTTATCTTTTTAAAATATTCATTCAATTTTAATTTGTTTTTTTGTGAAATTTTTTGATAAATTCTTTTTTTTTAAATATTCAATTGAAATAACTGAGATTATTAATTGTTGAATTTTAAAACTTTAAATATATTTTGTTGTTTTATTTTTATTTAAGTTTATTTTCAAACTGTTGTTGTAACTAGATAATAATTATTCTATGAGATCATTATTTATTTTTTTTTTAAATCAATCTTTTTTATTATCATTTTTTTTCTATATTTATCACAAATGATTTTTTGTGTTTTTAAAAATACAAAAAAGTTTTACTATCCCAATAGTTGACAGTAACTGTGTTTCTTTTTTTGTTTCAGATTTTTTTTTTCAGTTTGATTCATCAAGTACTGATAAAAATTATTCAATTATTTATCAATCAAATAATTGGGAATTTTTCGTCTAGAAAATGAATTGGTTGAACAAAATAAATTGATAGAAAAAAAGTTGAAAATAATATTTTTATTTTTAGCTAATCATGCATGTTGTTTATTTATATCAATTTTTCTTTTTACTGTTCATTAGTTGAGGAATAATTTTAGCTAGAATATCATTTTCATTAAATGGTATTCCAATTTTAAAATATTACAGATAAATAATTTATTTTTGTTTACAAATTGCTGATATCGCAATGTGCTTCTAATAAATTTAATTAACTGAAAAAAGTTATAATACCTCCTTGATTAATTTATTACGTATTTTTCTTTAAATATCAAATAATTTAAAAAAAAACAAATTAAATCAAATAATTTTTAAAAACAAATTATTTTAAATTTTTATTATTTTTATTATTTTACAATTTTTTATTTTGTTTATTTATTTTTTTCAATTTTTCATACACTTTGTTGATAATAGATTTACTTCATTATTTTTATTTATTTTTTTTCCAAATTGATTACAACTTTTTCTTCTCATTTTCAATATTTTTTTTTTTTTTTTTTTTTTTTTTATTTTTTTTTTTTTGTTTTATTTTTTTTTTTTTTTTTTTTTTTTTTTTTTTTTTTTTTTTTTTTTTTTTTTTTTGCAACAAACTCCGCTTTTTGGTATTTTTTTTTTTTTTTTTTTTTTTTTGATAAATTAAAAAAAAATTTTTAATTTAATTTAAGTTTACGACTCGTTGTGATTATTGTAAATTAAAATTTGAACATTTCGGATTATTTGGAAAACAGATTGATGGATATATGGCTCATTATTAATGTTTTTTTTTTCAAATTTAATTTATTTATTTTTTTCATACTCGTTTCATTAAACACAACAAATATTTATGACGAATTTATTTTTAATTTTTCAAGATGTTTTTTTTACAGTATTATCTTTTGTATTTATCATTGAAATTATTAAAATTTCATTCAATTTGAATGTAAACCAAGTGATTTATTTATTGTTATAAAATAATTTAATTATTTTTTTCTTAATTTATTTTTCCTCCTTCTTTTTTTTTTAATTACAAAAAATAAACTTAATTATTTTTTCATCACGTACATTTTTTATTTATTTATTTATTTTTTAATTCAATGATGAGTGAGTATTTTTCGATGAATGATGATAGTTGATTATAATAAAAATAATTAATAGATAATACTCAATTAATTAAATGAATAACAAAATTTCTAATTTCACAATCATTCTAAAAATTTTTTTTTTTTTTATTTTTCTTATTTTTCATGATTTAATTCAACTGTACAAATTTTAATTGCACAAATATGCATTTTTTTTTACTGTAATAATTATTATTATTTTTCTACTATAATTCATAGTTATTAATTTTCAATTACTAGTTTTCTAATGCTCCAAGTGCGCCCCAAATAAGTCAGTTGAAAAAGAAAAAAAAAAAAAGCACATAAATTTAAAACAATTGGATAGAAAAAAGTTTACAAATTATACATTATTAATTACTTATTAATATATATATATATTTTTTAACAAATTAAAATAAAATAATAAAAAGTGATTAAAAAAATACGACAAGTTACAGACTTATCGACACATTGAGTGAGTTTGTGAGCACATTTTGGTATGTAAAAAGTCACTGAGTCAAACAATTATAACAATTATAACAAACTTTAAGAGAGTTTATTATAACAATTAAAAAAATTTCTCTCTAATATTAAAATTTTAATTAAGCTATTATTCATATGGGGACAACACTGGATAATAATTGATTTTTATTTAAAAAAAAATTTATAAAACAAACCACTAGTTGTAGTACATAAGACACACCAAACACACTCAGTTTTCAATTTTCCAAATAATTTTTTCTTCATATTAAAATTAATAATTAAAAATAATAATTTTTTTATATTATTGGAATGAATTTTTTTATAATATATTACGATTTCTTTAAATAACAAAAAAAAAAAAGGTTAATCCCAAAATTAAAACAGTTAAAATATAATTTAATATGAAGAAAATTATTAACAGAATTTTTACCGAGTTATATTTTGGCCATGTTTGACGATAATTTGGGCGGGTGGATCCGCAAAATTTCATTATGATTATTTTATTTTTTGTAAAAATAATAATATTAACAATTTAATTTTAATTAAATTTTCAAATAAAAAACAATGCGAATTTAACCACCCTATCACATTCTCATTTTCGCATATGGATACACGGTAACAAGAGTAAAAAAAAAAAAATTTGAAAAATGAATAATAACAAAACAAAAAAATAAAAAATTATCTTAAAAAATTTTCCATCCAGATTGTTCTCTCTTTTTTCTAATGATTTTTGTTCTAAAAGTTTTCAATTAAAATCTCTTGTTATATATTTTTTGTTTTAAATATATATATTTATATATTTTTTTTTTCTTTTACTTTTAACACGTGACTGTCGTAATAATTGAACTGCATTGAAGCACCTCTACACATTGCGATTGTCATGGCCTATGATATCTGTAAAAACAAAAAATATTAAAATAATAAATTCAAATAAATATCATTAATAAATCATAAAAAGAATTACAAAGTTATTTATATAATTATTACCTAGTAAGATGTCGACTATCCTCATGAACGGCCATTTCTGAGCTTTTAAATTCATTCAGTTCTTTTCTAATAGCTGCTTTATCCTTTGGCGTTAGTCGGGTCCACGGTTTATCTGCTCGTCTATCATAATCATGGGCTTGTGTAACCTCGATGTAATCATTAAATCTTATGATCTATCGAATAAATAAATAAATAACATTGTTAAATATAACACTGGTCTAACGAATTTAAAAAAAAATCATTTAAGTTACCTTTTTCTCTTTTAATTCCTCGACTGTAGGCCGAAAACTAAGCTTTCTCAACAAATATCTTTTTTTTTCTTCTTTTTGTTTTTTTTCTTCAGCTGGACTTTGTTCTATAATAATAATAATTATAATTTAAATTTTGATTTAAAAATTTCGAAAGTTTTAATTAGTATATTCTATTTGTTTTTTTAATCAAAGAAAATTTGAATTCATTTTTTTTTTCAACAGTTGAATGGTGTGATAATTTACTAAATTATTTCCATAACGAGAGCGACCTCGCGCCGTCTTTAATTATAATTATAATGATTCTGGAAATTTTCTAAAAAATATTTAAGAAAACATTTCGAAAAACTATTTGCAAAAATTTTCTAAAAATTCATCTGTGGAAAAATGAAAAAACATGGAATATCTCTTCATTCTATGTTTCTAATACAAATCAAATTTTATTTTCCTCAAAGTTTCTGGCAAATATAAAATTGAGGACTGAGGAGGCATTTTCGTATTTTTCATTTTTATAATCCACATAAATTAATTGCTGAAAACAAACAAATGCACACTGAAAAAATTAGAATGCAAGATTTACATGAAAAAATGTAATCATTGCATTTTTTCAAAATAAATTTAGCCGCTGTCAACAAAAAAAATGTAAACTTTGCATTTTATTTTTTGTAGATTCGCACATTCTAATTTTTTCAGTGGAGCAACCACACAACAACATGTAGCAACGTTTTAATATGAGAGAAGAAACAATAAAAGGATATAATTATAAACAAATACTAAAAAATTGTTGACTAATCAGCTGATTACGAATGAAATGCTTACTTTTTAGAATATTGCGCTCTTCAAGTTCTTCTTGAGTTGGCCGCATGCTTAGCCGTCTGTAAAACAAATGAATTATTTATGAATTTATCATACAAAATTAACGTTTTATTATATACATTTTTTTTTCAAATGTTTTGTACTTGTTATTTTAAATTTATATAATATACTTGACAGCTTTTTGCGCGAATATTTGTGTCAAGTGATGTCATGAAGGTTAAAATATAAAGCAGAAAAAACGTGTCATTTAATTCAAGAGAATATTTTTGAATATTTGAATATATATTTAATTGTTTTTGTTTTTATATGTATTATTTTTTTATTTATCCATAACATGTGGTATGTTTTGGACAACAAAAATGTATAATTGTTAAATACATCCGACGTTTACAGATTTTTATAATCTCAAAAAATATTTAGGATTTTTATGATAAATTAAATGAATAAATTATTATTATTTTTTACCTGATGAGTCTTGCACCAATGGCTTCTTTTGATTCTTGTCGTTCATTATCAGATTGTATTTGAAGTATATTTCGATTAATTAGCTCTTGTCTGTCAGGTCGCAGTGCCAATTTAAGTGAAAGCGATTCTTTTCGTGCAAGTTTGTCAGCCATTCGACCTAAAAATATAAATAAATCAATAAAACAAACAATGTCAATATTAAATATTTATTTATCATTAAATATTTAAACCTCGTCTTGAAAGAAACTTGTATTTAGGTTTGGGTTCAATGGCACATGCAATCGACAGTGTCGATGCAGCGCGTATTGAAAACATTTCAACATTGCCACTATTTGAATTTAGAAGATAAAATTATTTTCAATAAAAAAATTAATAAATTAGTAAAAATTTAATCTCGATGTTATTAAAATAATAACAAACTATTTGTTTTTAGTTTTTTTTTTTTTGTAGAAATAATGATCAAGTGATGTTGCTGGTATTGAGTTTGAAAATACACTGAACTGTACAGAATTGAAAATATCTTCGTAGACTAATATTAAATCTCAAGGTGTCATGACTCTACCCTTTCCTTTTTTTTACATATACAAATGTGATAAAATTAGTTGAAGGTTAATAAAATATATATTAAAAATAATATAAACGATATAAAAAGTAAAAAAGTCAATGAAACAGTAATTTATTTTTAACCAGTTGAAAGAAATTATTTAAAATTTCAAATTGTACTAAAACTTTAAGATGGAATGTCGATAATTATTATAAAATTTAACATTTACATTTTTTTTTTCGAAATCTGTAATTAAAAAATATACCAATTTTGTAGAAGAAATAACAATACGTACTTTCTTCGTCATCGTAATCATCTCTGTAGAGTACTTGTCCATCATCTGAACCATCAGAATCTTCTCTTATTACATAAGGTCTTGCATTTTCTTTATTTTCCAATGTACATGGTAGGGCAAGTCCAAATCTCACCGGTCGACTACTGTAAATTCATTAATACAAAAAAAAATTCATTCAAATATAAGATTTTTCTAAGAAACTGTTAACAAAAAATTCCATAAAAAAATGTAATTTTATATTTTTCGTATACGAAATAAAAGAAAAAAAAAAAAATCTAAATAAACAATTTATTTTTGTTTATATTCAAAGTGGAATGAGTTTTGCATATGCTGAGTGTAAAAATTTTATGATGGAAAATAGGAAAATAAAAGAATAAAACATTTTTGATACCCTCAAGTCATCAACCTATCTGCACGCAAATAACTTGTCTTTGCATGCTTTAAAAAAACCAACTTTTTTCATCTTTTTCTTTATGCAGATATTTTTTTTTCATCAACTGAGTTGTATTATTTGGAAAAACTAAGATAGATTAGCATTTTGTGCTATACATTTTCACGTTACTAACAGAAGACCCCAACAGCTAACAACATTAAAACAATAAAAATCAAGATCTTGACTTTACAGATAAAAACCTTCTTTATTTTTACAATTCAAATTATCACTCAAATGAATTTATAAAAATATTATTATTATTTTTTAATATTCAATGTTTTTTTTTGAAAAAAAAAGTTACCATATTCTGATCCGAGGCCTCAGGGGTGGCCTCCTGGCAAAGCACAAGAAAAAAAATGAATGATGATTTATTGATGAGAGATGAAATGAACGAACGATTGAATAATTGTTTTTTTTTTTTTCTTTTCATTTAAACTAATTGCAAAATAATTTTTACAAGTACTTACTTGAAAGAGGCATGTAACTCTTGTCGTAGTGTTAGCGGTCTATTTTCTTGTGTTGGTGTATTTTGAGGTGTACCAGGACCACTTCCAGTATTTTTTTTTTTCAATGCACTTTTTAATGGAACTGCATGAAATTTTGGCTCTTTTGCTGGTATCTCTTCAACTCTAGATGTATCAATTGTTGGATCTGGTTGAGACACTCGAAAAACATACAAACTATCATCATCGTCTTCAGCATCAATTTCATCCTCATCTATATTGATAAATAATAATTTAAAACAAAAATTATGTATTAAAAAATATTGACTGACATTCAAATGATTTAAAAAATAATTTATAAATTTTTATTTACATAAATTTAAATACTTTATTTAATGTATGTATATCGTTTTAACTTTTAACATTAAAATTGGCTGACTATTCAATGTTTATACTACTTGAATTTCAAATGACTTTTAATTTGATTTTTTTTCAATTTAATTTCAAATAATTTCATGTAATTCACATTTAATGAATTGAGAAATATTTAAAAAATTAATTAGTCAAAATAATATTGATTTCGTTAATAATAAATGAAAAATAAATTACCGTCTTCATCGTTATGTTGTGATATTATTTGTAGGTGCCGTGAATCCATTGTTGGACTTGGTGAACTAAACATTGGCGGTGGTGGAATTGGTCCAATTTCACTAAGTGGTATTGGTGGTTCTGGTAGTTCCGATAACATAAGTGTGTTATGAGGTGGCATTGGTGACATGTATCTGTCAATAGCCTGTTGTTCTTCTGCCGTCGGTTGCAAAACTCCCTTTTCCACTGTAAAAAAAATTGTAAATAACTACATTAACAATAATTCAATGTATAATTATTTAATTTTTTAGATTTAACGAATTAGTAATATCAGTAATTTTTATAGATATAATTCCAAGTTTGCCGAGTTATTTTTAATCTCTCGAAGGAGCCACATATGTCAATCAAATAAAATGTAAAATAATATTTAATGTAAATTTAAATTAATGAGTAATCATATAATAAAAAGGTCATAAAAAAAGAAAAGAAAAAAAACTCACTTCCAAGCATAATCAACCGCCTGGTGAACATTCTTGATGCTTCCAGGGTACTGGGTCTATTTGGTTTTTGCTGATCACCAGGTTGACAAACTCCCTGGCTACCAGTTTGACCAATGCCCTGATTTGACACGGTATCACCCGACGATAACGTGCCATTTGCATTCTGTTCAGTCTTTTCTTTTTTCGGCTCTGTAATTGGAAAAGAATAAAATGAAAAATAAAGTAATCATCAGCCAGACACAGGGTTAATTATTTATTTATTTTTTTGAAGATTGTCTAACAGAGCCAGCTGCAAAGGCACATCAACTCAAACTCGTCAAACCATCGACAAAAAACTATCAAATAAAAAAATAAATAATAATGAAGAGCCAAAAGAAATTAACCAAAAAATTGCTATTTTTCTTTTTAATTACTCATAATAAACACACACAAAATAAAGCAATACGAGAACGCAGAGCACTGGTCTCGTTCGATAAGAAGAAAAAAAAGTTATACAACTCTTTTTGTTAAAATAAATTGTTTTTATTGGTTTAAAATAGTTTAATGATTTTTTTTTGTTATAAAACTTCAGACCTAAGTCATTAAAAACAAAAAAAAATGTATTTTATGTTATGTAAAATTAATAATTATTAAAATAATAATTCAAATGTGTCAGAAATTATCTGACATTAGATAATTAATCATTTTGTGGTATTAAATACTTGTTTGACAATGTCACTTAAAATTTTTAGTAATATTAATGAGTACGTAAATTATTTGTATGTGTATTTTGTAAACAAAATATTCGTAGCTCAAAAATTATTTAGATTATCTTAACTTTAGAAAGTTTAAAATGTACTTTGGATATCAAGAAAATATTTTGAAGAATATTAAAATGAAGATAAAGTTTGTATCAATTTGTTTAATTAATCAACTTTACCACAAAAATGTTTTTAATGGAAAATATCAAAAATAAAATTCAAATGTCAGCTTCAATTTTTAAACATAATTTTAGTAGTTTTTATTTCTGTTGAATAATTTCTTGAACAATAGTAATTTTGAGGATTATTATTAAAAATGAAAAATATGAATTTGTAATTTTAGAATGTAGAAGAGTAGGAAAAAAAATCTGAATAAATGATGATGACTTGCGGTTGAATTACATCCGTTTGAGCAAAAAAAAACTTGAATGAATTAGTTTAAAAAAAAAAAAGAATATGAAACATTTTCCAACTGGGATATAAAAAATTGATGCGATTTACAATGTTGAAAAATGTAGATTTGAATTATGAATGTATTCATCGTCGAAAAAAAAGAGGTGAGATAAAAATTAAAGTAGAATTCAAAAATAAATAATAAAAACGATATATAGATTGGAAAATTTAACTAAACGTAATCACCCGAGGAAAAAAAACAAGAGAAAAAAAGGTCACAGACAAATTACAGTTTAATTGCGACGATGCAGAAAAGCAGAAAAAAAATTAATAAATAATTATTTTATTGTGACAAAAATATATTGATTTGTTTTCGACCTTTATTTCGTTTATTTATCTATTATTTATTTATAATTTTTTGTATTTTTTTTTTTTTTTTGTAATATATCAAAGTTTATTTGAATAAAAACTCTGAAAATTCAAGGGTTGGATTAACGAAGTCGCTAAGCCATTTCTATTTAAAGCTACTTGAAGTCGTTAGAAATCGCCTGAAGTGACATAAAAAAATTTACAAATAAACCAAGATGGCTTGAAAAACTAGAACAGAAAATCAAAAATTATAATAATGAAATTATAAAAATTATTCACAGTCGAATGTAATCATTTAAATCATTTGAAATTTACATATAATCTGTTGCAATTTCGCAGAGACACTTGAGCTTTTGACGATGATATTTATCAAAAATAATATTTTGAACAAAAAAATGTCATTTTGTTTATGGCGATTCAAACTTGCAATTTTATTTGCGATATATGGTAAACTATCCTAAATTTTTTCCAGTATTTTTCATTTAAAAAGAAAATTAACTTAAAAATTCTGCCATAATTGTATAAATAGTTCGTAAAACAATACACCACGTAAGCAAAAAAAAATCAATAGTGAGGGAATAAATTTTTTAACTTGAAAAATAAATATATTTTACAAAATCCTAAGAGCAAATTCACTCAAAGTAGAGCTTTGATCAAAACGTAAAAAAAAAAATTGAAAAAAATCATGAATCAACAAAAACTTGACGTGATTGAATCAATAACGATTCTCACCTGAATACTTGTCACCTTTTTTATACCCTGGTGGTAAAAAATCAGCAGGTGGAGTTATTGGAGGTGCTAAATCCCAGCATGGTACAACATCAGGCTGACATTGAACATAACCAGCTGGAATTTCTAGTACCCTTTGTTGTTTTTCACATCGTCGACGACATCTATTACTCGGACCAAATGTCTTGACAGCCGCGAGAAAACTAACTCCACTCATTTTACCGGCCTCCAGTTTTACTTTTTTCAAATAATAAATCTCAAATTCATTTTTATAAATTAAAAAAAAAAGAAAAAATCAAATAACAAAAATAAAAAAAAAAAAAAAAAAAAAGAAATAAAATTAATAAATTTACATTGATATTATTTTTCAGACTATTTATTATTTTGTAAATAAATTGACAATTTAGGTATTTAATTTTTATCTATTTTAATAATATACATATGTTAATGTTGATTAAATTTAGTAGATAAAAAATTAAGTCCCCGACGTGACGAAGGATTGATACGAACTGATGAGTGACTGACCAAATAACGTCTACGTTGCAAAAGCTCACCGTAATGTGGAGCCACTGTTAAGTATTTGTGTGGGTGACATTATGGTTCTCCAGAGGGTGGCTATTGCCAAATGGTAAATCTGCTGAGTATTGGAAGGGATGAAAAACGTGAAAAGCATGAAAATAGGGGCTGAAAAATATATACAGTATGTAACTGCGTTACCCGGGCATTTGAGAAGCGATCGTTATACCAATGAAAAAATTTCATACTACATTATAAAGCTTTTAATAAATAAATATTAATTTAATCATTTGAATAATAACATAATAATTAATAGTATTATTTAAGACTGAAATTTTTATTAAGCTTTATTCATCATTTTAATCCACATGACCTTGAACTCTTGAATTGATGTTATTGAGTTCATGGTAAACTCAGTAATGTGAACTTTAATCAATAAAATATAGAAAAAAAATATATTGAAAGCTTTGAGCAATGTAAAAAAAATTTTATAAATAAATAAAAAATAACATATAAAAAAATTGATATGTTAATGATAAAAATAGATGATATTTATTGGATCAAAAAAAAAAAAAAGGATTTAACGAGTTAAATTTTCTATTAGCTCATTCATTGTGAGTTCATTCATGCTCAGTTCATTCTGACATTACATACTGTTTCTCGTAAAAGTAACGAAATTCTGATGAAAAAAAAACCATGAAAATTGCAATGTGTTGCATTTGTGTAGTTGAATTTATTTACACTTGGGAAATCATACTGACAAATGCATTAAAAAACTTTAACTGAATTTTTTTTTTATAAATTGTTTGAACGTGATTGTTACACAACTGCGTCATAAAAATATGAATTATTATTTTGTACGTTAAAAAATAATACATAAATGAAAACTAACGAGAAATTTGTCGTTGAATTTTTTAAATTAATTACTATGAAATATTGTAATCACTAACAAAGAATTGCTGCAAGAATAAAAAAATTCGCTGAAACTGGATTTAATAAACAAATTTGTTGATAAACAATTGATAATTTCTTCTTTTTTAATTTTTCATTTGAAAAAATAAACCTAATACAATGCAATTTTACTCACAGGTTTTGAAAATTTATAATTATTCCCTCATCATATTATTTTGCGTGTTGAAGTCGCATATAATATCCAAAGTTTCAAGTTTAAGATATTCAATATTCAGAAAAGCTCTCATAGAAGCTTTTAAAAAAAAAATATAGAATAAAACGTAAAATTTTGATTTATTTTTCGTCTCGAGAAAGAAAAAAAAATCCCATAACAAATTTATGTAACAAAATTTTTCATTTTAATGGTGTGTTATCCACTCTATTAGATATAAAAAGTTAATCTAATTATTTTGTTTGGTATTTTGATTTTTATTGGACCTTAAACAGTTGTGTTTTTTAAGACTTATTAAACTCACACAATAAAGTTTTGTAAAGTGCAAATAGCTCGGTTGTTTTTTTTATCTGCAAACTTATACAATAGCTTCTTTCAGCATATATATATTGTATATTGTTATTTTGTTTCGAGACACATAGATGTGCAAACGTATAAATACAAATGCACATGCACAATGATAGAGTCAATTTTAGTATTCAGTATGAAACTAAACAACAAAACGTACATATCCTGCACATAAAGTTGCAGGAAAAAATTTTTTATGTTCTTAATATATATTTTTCATGGTCATTTTATATTTTATTATCTATAGATATATATTTCACGACATTTTTCGACATCTATTTCCGCTACTTTATTTTATTTTATCTAACTCAGTTGATTCATTTTTATTTCCGAGAAAGAAAAAATAATAAAAACACAAATAAATGTGGAAAATATATAGAAAAATTTAACAACTATATAACTGCACGTGACAGAATGAAAAAAAAAAAAGAGAGGAGAATAAATAAAGAGTTGAAAAACTATATAAAGTATAAATTTAATTTATTAAAAGAAATAATAATTGTCGTTTTTTAATCAAATAAATGAAAAAGTAGAAATGAAAATGAGGGTCATGTCATTTAAAGGGTCATAATTTTTCATATTATATATAGTAGGGTGTTGGAAAGAAAATAAAAAATAATGTAGCGATCATTTTCATGTGAAAAATACGTGAGTATTTTGATTCGGGTTTCAAGTTCAAGGACATATAACATGAAAATAATAATAACGAAAAAAAATAAAAAAATAGCAAGTGTATTAAAAAAACATACAACAAATGCTTTGTAAGCATTTTGATCCTACAAATATCATTTGATTTATGTTAGAAAAATTTTTGTTGTAAAAAATTTATTTGATAACGAAATTCAAAAATACTAAAAGCAATTAATTGTTTGTTTTATTTTTTTTATTTCAAGAAAAATATTATCTGTATTTGCATTTAAAAAAAAGTAATTCTTTACGAACAAAAAAAGGTATAAACATTTGTGCGTATAAAGATATTTATGTTCAAGATTAAAAAAAAAAAAAATTTTACTTAATCAAGTAAAAAAGTCTATTTTCCAGATGAACATAAAGATAAAAATAAAAAAAATATTATTATCTGAATTCTTTGGAGCATGAAAGATTGATTAATAAATCAATAAAAATTGAAAATAAAAAAAAAAAACATTAATCACTACAAAATAATAAACAAAAAAACGATGTTAATAAATAATTTTCACTGCATTTTAAAAATAGAAAAAAGCTAGTTTTTTTAATTTAAATTTAGCAAAGTAATTTAAAACTTTTATGTGGTCAATTTCTAGAATAAAAATAACATTACTTTGTAATTAAATTAAAATTTAATTTGAGAAACCAAATCCTTTTGATAAATTAATTAATTAAACAACGACTACTAGATATATATTAACTTTTTTTTTTCTTTTCTTTGATTAAATTTATTTTTATCTTGATAACATATAAAAAAATGTCCTTGTCATAAAATTAAATTTAAAGGAAAAAAAAAAAAGGATAAAAAGGTAATTCGTTGTTATTTTGTATCTAAAGAAAATGTGTTGAAGTCAACTTCAGGGACTTTGAGACAGCTCGAGGGTGATTTCAAGTTGGATTTAAACAAGATTACTAGACGACGATGCATCTGGGATATGGAGCATTGTAAAAGAAAAAAAATAATAATAGAGAAATAATAAAATAAAAAAAAAAAAAGACCTTGAACTTTTTTTTGTGGAAAAGCTCGTGTTCAGAAGTAATGGGAATAAAATCGATTAGGGAATGAGACCCAACCATGAGCTGAATTGAGATGATAGATTTCAAGACCAAAAACAGCACTTATGTGTTTAGATCTTGCAATGCAGAATAGCAACCTATGTTGTATTGTATTTTTAAATGTACAAAACTAATGTTTAACTGTCTGGGAAAGACTGGAAAAGGGAAAAAACTTGACATATGAAATATATCACAGCGTTAAAGCGCAGTTATGCAGTGAAAAAAATGAACAACATAGTAAGGATATTTGGAGAGATAATACGAAGAAAAGCTCGTGAAAAAAATTGAGTACAAGATGTGTTTGAAAAGGTTTCGGTAAATTTAAAAAAATCACATGTTATAGAAACTGAAAAAGAGAAACGTGTTTAAAATTAATAACGTAACTAAACACAATATTAAAAACATCATATTTTTTTAACAGACAAAAGCTCTTTTGTACCTATATATTTCGTTCCATTTTCATCTTTCAAGGATATTTTTTTGTAATAATACTCTTTATAAATCCAACAAGGACATTTGTCTGTTTTTACAACTGACAAACTTTAACATAAAAAAAAAACCACCCACAATTGACTTGACAATATTAAATTTTTCTTTTGTTACTTTTATATATCAACATTTTTACAGTAAAAAAATTCCATTTATAAATATACAGATAGTTTTTTAAAATTCTTTTTCGATACTTTTGAGGTCACTTGTTAAATAAAAAAAATTCCTATAAGGATATACGTTTTTTTTTAAGATCAAAATATCCATACGTGCAAAAAAGAAAAAAATTGTAAAAAAAAAAAATCAAAAAATAATGATATGGATTTTCTTGAAAGTTTTCTCAGGGTGATTTTTTGTCAAAGACATGCCTCTATTGCAAAACAAGTGAAATAAGGTCAACTATGTTACACACATGTTGAAAAAGAAAAATATAAAAAAAAAAATCGATAGAAAATTTTGAAATTGTATATAATCATGAAAAGGTCTTGTAAAAAAAAAGTCGAGAAAAAAAAAAATGATTAAATGTAGGCGATTATAGTAAATAAAATAAAATAATGAAAACTGAAAGGAAAAAAAAAAGCTTGATTAAATAACTTTAATAGTATTTTTTGTTGTTGGATGGAACATTATATATACAACACTGAGGGACATGAAAAGCAGGTTAGAAAAAGCGTCTGTTCTTTATTTTATTTATTTTTTTACTATACGATTTTCTTTTTCTACGCTATTTATCAGCAATCTCGACAGTCACTGTAATAAGAGAGAAAATCAGTGACACGTGACATTTCATATTGATTTATTGCCTGAGAATATCCTAACCAAAAAGATATTCATTCCACTTCTATTCACTCTAGACCAGACTAGACAGGAACATCAAAAGTATCGAAATTTATTTCTTTTTCATTATCACTCATAAAGAATAATTAAACTAGACAAAAAAAAAATAGACAAGGCAACTGAATTGTTCTTTGGAGTCGAGTGTTTTTTTTACTAATTAAAAATTGATAAACAAAATAATTAATTAAATTAATTATTCACTAAAACTAATAACATTATTGGAAAATTTAAAAAACATAAAAAAGGTTTTTGTTTTAATTGAAACTGATAGCTAAATATGTAGAATATTTTTAATGATGTGATACGTGATATGAACTTTCAATTTTCAAATATAATTGTAATTAGTTTTCTGTAAACATGGGTGGTTTGATTATCTGTTATTATTTCACGGTCGTTTAAATGTGGGTCATGAATCGATAATAACTGTTAAAAGAATTCAGACCACTCAACTGAAAAGCGCCGGAAAAATATATTAATTTTAGATTACGACATTTAATGGAGAGCTTCTATTATCATAATCATTAACGAACTCATCAACTTCTATGTATAATACATGTATCGATTTAGTTTATTCAACAGTTTACTATTTAATGTATTCAAAACAGACTCTATTTATTGGAGAGCGAAATTTTATTCTTTAGATTTTTCACGACATTGGAATCCTTTCTGAAAAGATCACTTTATAATTTCATGCGGACAGGTTTTTATTTTTTCTGTTTAAAAAAAGTTAGCTGAAATATAAAAAGCTATTTACATTTTTAGAAACTATTTCCGGAAATTTTCTAAAAGATATACAATAAGCATTTTCAAAAATTTTCTCGAAAATTTCCAAAATCAGCGCCATCTATTATTTTTTTGGAAGAACTAAAATCAAATTTTTTTTAAAAAACTTTAAAAAATGGGTAAATTAAAATTTTTATATTAGAAATATACCTCTTTGCCTGCTTTATTATAATTATACAAAAGTTTTTATTTATTTATTATTTTTAAGGTTTTTTAAAAAAATATTGATTTTAGTTTTGGCAAAAAAAACAAAAATGGCGCTGATTCCGGAAATTTTTTGGAATTAAAAAAGAATTTTTATTCATTAATATTTAGGTTTTATACTTTTATTATCACTTTTTAAATTTATTCTAAATTCCACTGATCTTTTTTTTCTTTCTTTAAGCCTTATAAGTTCTAGACGATTTTGGAGATTTGAAAGGTGCTACACAAGTTTATGTGCATTTATAGGCACCTTGGCGTGAGGGGTTTTTTCCACCACGGTATGTATTGAGAAAGAGAATATGAAGGTCGAGGATCTATCCAGGGTTTAAATTTGTGCCCCGGGATTGACCTTGACATTCGGTGCTTTTCCTGCAAGCTCTTGGCTCGTGGTACTTTGATATATATGTACATATTTAATTACATAAATCCACCCACATTACCGACTATAGTATTTATACTTATTTAATGTCAAGTTTGATTTTGAGGATTTAAAAAAAAAACGCAATACCTAGCAAATCTGATTATTATATTTTTCAATTTAAATTCATTATTTATTTGAATATTTTTTCTATGAAAAATTAGTGATAATTTATTCGAATAAATATGTTTATATACCTGACGTAATTCGAAGCTCAGATAAATAATCAAATCATAGCATAGAAAATTAAATTTTCAGTTGAAAACTGAAAAAAAAAAAAACATTTTTTACAAAAATAGAAAAAAATAAAAAATTTCAACTGAAAGATATGTTTAATTATGGCTGTTTTTAAGTTAAAAAAACAAAATGAATAATCTTTATTAAAATATAAAGTAATTGATGATAAAAGTAAAGTAAAATAATAAATTTATTAGAGATAAATAAAAGAAAATAATAATAATAAATATTGTTTGAACTGGAAAAGTATGTATTTATACTTTGAATGAGATAATTTACCTTGGGGGTTTTCAAGGACATGAAAATATTATTCAATTTTAACTCAACAAAAAGATGAAAATGCATTTATAATTGTATTTTTTATTTTAAATGAAAAATATATCCTTGAACTACTTTTTAGTTACACGTGGTTGATTATTTACACTAAAAGTTTTAAAGATTTTATAAATAATAAATATAAAATTTATAAAATTTTTGACGTATGATTTAATTATTAATTAACAAAAAAATCCATGTGTTTTCTATGAAGGTCAATGTGGGCGTTTGTTATCAAGAATAAATATAACCTAAATTAAAGCACAGCAATGCACTATAAAACCGAAAATTTTCATTTCAAAATGCTTAACCAAAAGCACAAATTCTAGTGCTTTGTGGACAGCTTATTTAAAAATTTTTCAGGTATTCATTTGTTTGTCGATGACCCAGAGGTAATGCCACGTGCCAATTTTCAAAAATCAATTATTATCAATAAACCAAATTGTTGTGAAACTCTTGCAAATATTTACCAACTGGAATTTATGTTTTCTCTATTATTAGCAACACGGGATGGCGTTGACTATGCGTTAATGCCATCCACCCATATAATTTTTGATGTTTATTGAACATAAATTTGATACTCAGAATTTCGCCCGGAGCTAGTTTAATAATGTATACAAATATTTAGTGATGAAGTGTCCTTGATAATTAATACGTCAATTTATCATCAGTAATTCAGTTTATATAGTGCACAAAAATAAGCAATTATAAATTGAAATTTGCTAAATGATTATTCGATAATATTTTATGAATTCAATTATGATAACCTCAAAGTATCGATAAACTATTTTATAGTTTATAGATAAAAATTTTTATTCATTGACAATAAAAACTCCATAAAAAAATAAGAAATTTAGAGTGTCATTGGTTTTTTTTTTTCAATCAAATATATATGTCATGTATAATATTATTATACACTTGGATAGTTATTACTATGAATAGTTTTATTAGTGACATCACAGATATGACCTTTTACGCGCATTAAAAAGGCTAACACTCATACAATTGAAAGTATAGATGTTTAATTGAAAAATAAAAATCGAAAAATACCAATAACTATATAAATGTTTAATAATTAAAATAAAAAAAATATTTTTACAGATTTTAATTTGGAATTTAAAAGTTAGATTTATTTTAAATTTTATTATTTTCAAATGTAAAATATTAGTACGAGAAATATCCACTGTAGCGCCATCATTTCAGCTGAGCTTGCAAGCTCAAAATGAATACCTACTTTATCATTAAGTTGTTATTTTACCAACAATTAGAACAGAAAAAATAATTTAAACGAAAAATTATATTATTAATTATAAACAATTATTTTGTATCGAAATATTCTCGTTATCTATTTAAATGATAAAATAAATTATGAGGAATTATTATGGAGAAACAAGAAATTTAGAGAAAAGCTCTTTTAGATGGCGCTGCAATAAAAAACGACCTGTTATCTGGGATTAATACATGTATAATAAATAAATACGTATATAATTGTAAGCACAAAAAAAAATAGAAAAAAAAGTTATTGAAAATTTAGAAAAAGATAATATGAAATGAACATTACATGCCAGACTTTAGCAATCGATTACTGATGTACGTGAAAGTCAAGTTTGTGCCTGAGAGTATGTTGAGTGTAAAATTTTTAGATCCACTTTCAAAAAAAAAAACATAAAATGAAAGATAAAATTGGGAAAAATTCCTCACTCACCAAAAAGCTTTTGTTCATAATATTCAGAAGATAATAAAAAATTCTTTTTATGAAGATTAAACGTACCTGAAACAAAAGAAATAAAAACCAAATTAAGTATTTGGTGGTTCAAATTATATGATAAACCTATTTTAAAAATAAATTGATAGCTGGGTGATATTAATTTATTAGTAATATATAAATTAATTTATTGAGTAATGCTGGTCAGACAATATGTTTTTTGAATTTCATGATAAAAAAGTGTCGAGAAAATTTTAGAACTCAAATATTTATCAGTGGTCTTGTACATCTGGATGTCAAAAAGTTTTTCCTAAATTTTGAAATTATTTTTGCAATAATTTTAAATTATTTTGAAATTTTCTTAAATGAAAGGTGAACAACGTTGGGTTTCATGATCTCTGAGCGCTCGTGCCTACATTGCACCCAGAAACTCAATTTCTTTTCAAATATTATTTTAACAATCAAATAAATAAATTCACTAGTTATACTTTTAATAATTAATAATTGTTTATTTTTTTTTCTACATACTCTCTTTTCATTTTAAAATTTTCTTTCATGCAATACTTTTTTACGAAAAAATTTAATCGCCAACATATTGTTTGAAATAAAAAAAATTATTATCATTTTTCTTTTATATCATGTAGTTTTATTTCACCGAAAAACACCTGCTCTATCATTGGCATTCACCCAAAATTTACTATCCAAGTATAACAAAAAACCAAGTGAAAAAAAAAAGAAAAAAAAAAACAGATAACGAAAACAAACCTTGACAAAGATGAAAAATGGTACCTTTAAAACACGTGCAGCCCATAATAAATCCCATCATCACCGTATAAAATCAACGTATCTGTTTATTAGATAAAACATTAATTGACACTTTAAACAAAAACTTTTAACACTCTTGCCACAACGACATCTTTCATTGTAATAATTATTAACACTTGGCTTTAAATCATTAAAATACATATCGTACACATACACATAAAAGAAAAAAAAAATAACTTTTTTTTAATTTTTTTATATCTTAATTTGGTCACTGACTAACGGTCATGTTTTAATAATAATATTTAAACGTGTTCAGAATAATAAACATTCAATTCTTAGCTGTCAATTTAATTAATCAAAAATAATCAATAAAAATATTATTAATAAATGTTGCAAATATAATTTGATATAAAAATTATTTATAATATATTTAAGGAAGTACCTCCAGCGATCAGTTTTCCTACGAAGTTTCTAATTTTTGGATATATAAATCTTTAAATTCCCCTTCATCTAATGATCTTAATTTTGTAATTATAAACGGTCTAGTTTTAGAGATAATTAAGTCTGAACAGGTGAACATTTTACGTGGTTTAACATTGCAGATATAAGATTTTTTTTTTTTTATATATTTTTAGTTTTAACCAAAAAACAGTTCGTATCGATTTGATAAGAAATTAATATGTCAAAATTGATGTAATTTAGAAAATTTTGAGGAAAAAATTAAAGGTTTGTCGTTTCTCGATTCTGAGATATTGATAATTAAAGTTTGTGAATAAAATATAATTAATAAACACACACATGCATGTACAACACAACTTGGCTGTGATTGGCTGGTATTTGTACAATATCAGCCAAAAATTTCGGGCTACAATATAAACTTTTTGTTGCAATTATCGCTACGCTTTTCACTAGACTTTCTATTTCGATTATCGCGGAGATACTCCCTCAATATGAAAATTAAAAATAATTTTTTATTGTGTTTTTTTTAATTCTGTCATTGACAAAATTATATTATAGTTATTTAAATTATTTTTTATTTGAATTTTGATAATTGATAGAGGAAAGCCGAAGCTCATGTGATGAATTACGTTGTATCTGTGGTTAATAATAACAAAGAGAAAACATATAATTATATATCCGCATTGCGACGATTTAATAGTTAATCTATTTGTAGCTAATCACACATTGAGTTATAATCATTAGACTATGTATATAAAAAGTAAATAAATTTGACAATAAAATAAAATATAAATGACATCGAAGTAATGTAAGATATTAAGACGAAATAATTTAGTTGTAAAATTGTTTAAAAAAAAAATCATGTTATGGAATTTAAAGATTGAATTTTATCATATTATTTTGATTAATTAACAAAAGATAAATAATACGTGTGTTTACTGATGATAAATAATAATCAGTAAATTGCAAAAGATTATTATTGTTTACATGATGAAATAATAATGTCGATAACGTTTATGCAAGGACAATTGAATTGAAAAAAAAAATTTTTTCCGATTTATTCATTATTTTTAATTACTTTCTCTAATTAATATTAGATTGATATTTTCTAAGAATCAAGTCTGTATTTTTCATCTTTAATTTATATCCTTGAAACTTGTTTTTTTTTTTACGCAAAAGAATTGGCCTGTTTTTTGAAAAAAACAGAAACTTGGAAAAAATAAGAAGTTCCCCCGCCGGGAATCGAACCCGGGTCTTTTGCATTCTGGGCAAACGTTTTTTATAGAAAAAAAAAAAGGATTTTTGTGAACTATCCAAAGTTGCTTAGTCAAATAAAACCCTCTAACTCCTTAAACCTTTTCTTTTTTCATTGATATTTTTTTATTTTATATCATTTTATATATTTTTTTTTCAACTGTGTATTCGAGGATTTTTTTTAATTTAGCATTACTCAAATATTCGTGAAAATTTTCTAGTTTTTATGAAGTTTTTTGCTTCTCGAGGATCATGAATGTTCAAAAGCTCAAGCACGTCTTCAAGGTATTTTTTTTTCTCTGTTAGATTTTCATTGACTTTTTGTGCAATGCAAATCTTTCCATATGAAGAAACTCACAAAACGGAACTATTTTTCTTCTTTTTCTATTTTTTTTTCGCGATCTTGGCTAATCTTTTCTTCTATGAATTTTTTTTAGAATCTTTTTGCCACTTTTTTTTTTCTTTTTACAAGTTTTGAGGACATGCTTTCATAGATCAAACTTTAATCGCAGTTCTTTCAAAAATACTTACATTGCAACATAAAAATTTTAGTTCTTTTTTAAAAAAAAAATAACTAAATTAAAATTTTTTTAATATAATAAAAATTGTTTTGTTTTTTTGGTTGTGATATTGTTGTATAATTTACGAAGAAATGTCGACTATTGATTTTTTAATTATTAACAATAATAATATTATGAGGAACCTGGCGAAAAAAAATAGATTGAAGTACAGAGACGGGGTCAACGGCCCCTGGTAGACGACCTTCACTTAGCATGATTACTTGACTCAACTTCCTTCCGAGAAAAAAAAAATAAAAGAAATAGTTATTCATGTTTTAACAGCACTCGACCAGTAGAAACGTAAAATAAAAATTACACCGTGAAAGTTGAAAAAAAAAACATAATTATATTCAATTTATGAGCAGTGTGTTATTTTTTTTAAAAATAATTTTGAGAATAATTTATATATAAGTATAATTTAATAAAAATTACGAGGATCAAATAGATCGAAGTCTTAATAAAAATAAATAAAATAAAATCCGAATACTCTTAAGCGCAACGGGTTAGTATCAACAGATTTACGTGGTACAGGCATTGAGTATAAGGATGTCTGTGTTGACTGTGCATATTTTAATGGAAAAGCCCTTGTATAGAATTTCAAAAATAAAATATAAAAAAAAAAAAACATAAGTGTGTAAACAGAAAATAATCCGATGAGAAAACTTGGATCGAAAAATGTGTGAAAAAATAAAATGAATAAATAATATAAGAAAAATCAATCAAAATTTTTTGGCTAGTTTAATGTAATATATTTTTTTATAGCTGAGAAATTATTATATTTTTTGTTTTTAGATAAAAAAGTAAGTAGACACTGAACCACTTTTATTAAAAAATATTAAAACTTACTTAAAGTTAACTTTTAATAATTATATTTGGAGTAAGTTCATAGATAAATTGAAATAATAAAATTTAAAAATTGATAATACATTTTTTTTTATTAATAATGATAAAT
>JAPYYR010001605.1:0-14089 GCA_030523065.1 Aphidius colemani
CTAGTGGCTGTGTTAAAGGCAAAAAAGCATCAAAAAAATAGTATACATCCTTTGTTAATAAAAAAAAATTACATTTTCTATTAATTAATAATATATTATCTTAAAAATAAATATTTAGCATCAAATAAATATAAATAAATTATTATTTTATTATTTTTTAAATTAAAAATTAAATTGAAAATTCTATTTTTTTTTTATTATTCGTGATAATAAAAAACTGAACAATGCTCCAATATTATTGAACTTAATGCTGAATTCGATAAATTTTATTCGTATATTTAACAAATTTTATTTGTAAATGCTATTCTTAATGTCCATGTTTTGGAAAAAAACAATTAAATGAAAAAACACCCAGAAGATAATTGAAATAATCACTTTGACTTTATAAAAATCGGACCAGTATAGTTTACGTAAAATTGCATTTACAAGGATCCGGCCATGTCTTTTTATTATATAGATAATAATATTATATAGACTATTTTTAAAAACGTTTAATTATTAATAACAAAATTTTAGGATGACATTATCAAAATGTTAATGATATAGACACTAAAGAAAAAAAAAGCAGATGGTTTAATATTAATTATACAAATTTGCTTTTTTCTTTTAAATTGTTGCAAATATTATGTGAATTTTAATGTGAGTTTAGAGTTTTTTAAATTAATATCTCTTAGATGAGTCTTTTTTATTGTTTAAAAATTTTCAAGTCAACTTGTTTTTGATTTATTAATTTTTGTGAATTTTTAATATTTAAAATTTTATCACGATACAATTTTTTTCGTCGACACAATTATTGTTAATAATATTTTCAAGGATTTCTTTTTAATTTAAAAAATATTCACATAAAAAATTATAACTCTGTAGCATTTATTTTATTGTTATTTTCTGTGAATAGCTCGAAGAACTCTATGCATGATAAATTATTACTCATAATTCAAAATAAAATCCGATTTGGTTGTACAATTACGACTGTGTTAACTTTCTGTATATCTATTTTCTATAACTGTTTTTTTTTTTCGAATCATAAATTTTAATCAGAAGAAAAAGATATATATTTTTCCATTTTTGCAAATTTAAAATTACTATATTATAATTCTTGGTAAATTTTTTACAACTCAATAAAAAAAGGGTCATAAATTTTGTTTAATAAAATATATATATATACATATTTACAAAAAAACATAAACTTGTATAAATAATTTATTTTATTTTTTATTTATTTATTTAAATTAACAAAAAAAAAATATATATATTTATTTATATGTATATTGAATATATTTTGAATTAATAATTCATTTCTAAACTCAATGGTAATAAAAAATAACTCTCACTTTTTTTTCTAATTTTTTGAAAAGAATATTATTCATCATAAAGCAATTGAATATCAACAAAAGAAAATTTTCAAATCTTTTATTAATACCAGACACCTTGAAACTCGAAATGAATTGATAGCATTATACATATAATATCATATTTCTATTGTAAAAATTGAAAACTCGAGACGATAAAAATGAAAAAAAAAGAGCAGCAATCTTGATGTGATCTTCATGGGAAATTGCATAAAGTCGTTAGTTCTAAGTATCGATTTATCATTTCCCTGTGAAATTTAACAACGATATAAAAGTGAAAATATACGTGATAGGTGTGATGATGGAAAACAATAGCCGAGACGACGACGACGATGCCAAGACAAGAACCACAACTCATTATCCTACAACTCACACTCACACACCATATGCACTATTACTTTTATTAAAATCCTTTCTATACACTACCATGTCAATGCACCTCAATAAGAAAACTTCTAATCAAAATAAATCCTCGCATCATGATATTCAACATAATTTTTTTTCTTTCTTTTCTTGTCTATGGAAAGCGAAATTAAAAAAGAACGAAAAATTGCATCAACATGTTTTTATGCAATTGTGATGAAATTTTTATCATTTTTTTTCATTTCAGTGAAAGCATTTTAGTGAAATTTTTATAAAACTTATTGCATTTAAAATTTTTGAATTTATTTCTTTTCTTTTGCAATATATTATATATTAACTTGCATAAATATTTCACAATGATGTAATTAAATTTTTGTTATTCAATATTGTTTTTAAAAATGTTTATAAATAAAAGAAATATATTTTTTATTTTTTCATCAATAGAAAATAAATTATCTTTAACAACTCGACCAAATCAGGTTTTCACTTACGGTACATCTAAAAAGTATTTAGCGAATTTACCACTGTAATGAGCTCAAGTGGCTGTTTTATTTTGTCCTTTTTTCGTTTTTTTTTTTAGTCAACTGATCAGTCTTATGAGCCACATGGCCTTTGCACTCATAGGAAATAGATTTTTATATTTACAAAGTATTTTAGTATATATAAATAAAATAATTAATTGAAAAAAAAAATAAAACTAAACGACAACGAAACAAACAAAAGGTCAATTAGTGCTTTAAAAATTACAGCTATCTTTGAAATAAATTGAATGAGAAAAATAAATTTAATGAAAAGAGCAATTGATTATTTTCAATTGTGACAAACAAACATTTACAATTTTCACACAAGGCTTAATCTTTTAAAACGGGAAACGAGCACGGAAGACTTATTTCTACTGACCAAGGAAATAAAATAGTAATAAAACGAGTTAATTTCAAAAAAGTATCAAGTCAATTTCCGTTGTAGAATATTTTTTTCTTTTTATCGTCAATTGGAGTGATCAATGTCAGTATTCAATGTGTTGGCATTGGTATTTTAAATTTGTAAAAAAAGAAATTAAAAATTGATAAAAGCTGAAGGTAAAAAAATATGCATCATTGAGTAAATATGTATATTTTTTTTTAAATTGTTTTTTCGAATACGATTGCCAGGAAATTAATTATTCACATGTAATTTGACTTAAATTACAAAAGCAAATTGAACTGCTTTCAAATAATAATATTGGAATGTTTTTTTTGTTAAATAAATCTTCTTTTTTTTTGTATTTGAGTAACGATAATAATTACTTGGATTGCAAGAAAAAATAATAATAAATTATGAGTAAGACAAAAAGAGATATGAAAAAATTTTACGATTTAATTTATCTTTAAAAAAAATATATTTATGTCATCATGATGACTGTGAGCATAGAATCAATAGAGTCTTTATATTGAATTATTAAAATTATTAATAATTCACTGTCATTATGAACAGTAAAATTAATTACTCTTTAGATGATTGTAAGAGTCGTTGTTTAGAATAATACAACCTCCTCCACAAAATCGTCCAATCTTATCATGCATAACATGATAAATTGTCAACTATATTTCCGTAAAATAACATACTGATAAAATTATCTAAATTTATATTCATAAAAGAAACAAACCCAAAAAATCCAGTAAATAAAAATAATAAATAAATATAAATTTATTAGAATTAAAAAAAGAAAAAATAAATTAAATATTTATTTTTAAAAAATAAACATAACTATTTAAATAAAATTTATAATTAAAAATTATTTATATACGAATATATAGTATTTATTTTGCCACACCCACACGATGAATCTTTGTATTTCTATTTTTAAATTTAACCTAGAGTGGGATTTTTAGTTAAAACCCTTCAACAACATACCAACAAAACATATTTTATTGCAGTTTTTATTTTTAATTCTTAGTGAAAGTTATTTTATTACATCTTGATTTTTCAATGATGCAATTTATTATTACATTGTGTTTATAAATTCATTATATCATCGTGCTAATCATTGTGATTAATTTGATAAATAAATAGATAAATATTACACCGGAAAAAATTTAAAACTGTTACGAGTTGTGTGAAAATTAATTTTTAATTTACAAAAAAACTATTCCACTAATTAGTTATCGGTTTTAATTGGTCAAATAGTATATGTATTATTATTTTTTTAAAATCCTTTTCAAGCAAAAAGACACGAGGTCAAAAACGTGACGACAACAACACGATGTAAAATATATATCGTAAAGGCTACGTGTCTTATCATTGAAATGTATTGACCCTCGAATTTCTCTTAGCCATCATTTCAACAAGAGGAAATAATTAATTAAAATAAAAAAAAAAAAAAAAAACACTGAGAGTTTTGAATTTTCAATACATAAATTAAATAAATTAAATAAATTAAAAAAATAATGATAAATTCTTATGCAATTTCACAATAATATCATTGACACAAAAAAAAATTCCTTCGTGTGAATTTTTTCCCATTTTTTTCTTCTACAAGCATCAACATAAAGAATTCATTGAACAGAAAATGTAATGGGTAATGTGATGACAGTGGCTTTTGTTACTAGTATATATTTAAATTTACATTTAAGTTTACGTATTGCGTTACAACTTCAATGCAAGTCTTTAAGTATAAATATTTAAAATGATTTATTTAAAAATATCTACATACTTGTGTTTTATTTGTTTACAAAAATTTAATCGGGCTATATAGCCAGACGATAATTTATTTAAAAATAAATTTTTATGTTTTTCAAGTACGGAATTAATAAAAGAAAAAATAAAAAAAAAAAACTAATTATAATCTGTATATACATATACGTAAAGAAAAAGTACTCTGCTATTTAAAAAAAATAAGTTAAAATTCATTTTAAAAAATTTTACTGTGTTAAATAAATAATATAAAAACGTCTCGACTAATTGTTGAAATGAGATTTTAAAAAAATATATTACAACTGATGAAAGGAGGGAAAAAAAAATATTTTCATGAGCAAAAGTACCTGTAGGATTAAATAACAACCCTCAAGGTAAAATGATCCTAGACCTACCGCATTAGGTGGAGTCTTGAGAAGACACTCACAGGTCTTGTCTCACGAAATAAAAAACTAAAAAATTTTCTTTAGTTGTAATATATACTATAAGAAATAACTGATGATAATCTCAAAAATATTTTTAGAGCCTCAGGTAGAATCATAGTAAATTTCATTTAAAAAAAAAACTATCCATTGAGACATCTAGACAGCTGCGGTTTGGTCTATTGATTAAATTTACCACGTGTTTACTCTCTTTGTCAAAAAAATAAATACATTGATATCAATCAAAATCACTCAACAGATAAAAAAAATTATTTATAAAAATTACAGCTACATAGTAGCAAAAATAAAAAAAAATATTTAATAATTACTTTACTCTATTTAATAAAAAAAAATAAAAAAAATAAACAATATATGTAATTATAATAATTAAATAGATAAATGAGTTATAAAAATTAAATGAATTTTAAGAAAATATTTCAAAGTCTATATTTGGATATCTATGACGATAATAAACCATTTCAATATATGGCTTATGTGAAATTTCATCGAGAAATATAATCGAAGAAAAGGTAACATTTCTGCACAACCTGTATATTTATATATCATCATCATCATCATCATAATCATCATCATCATGATGATCATACAACGCAGACCAAAAAAAAAATAATAAAAAAAAAAATCAACGACCAGGCAACACAGACACATACACTTATGTACAACCAAGAATCTGAAGACGCAGGTGCAGGGGGTACTGGTTTACCTGACTACTTTTTCAAGACGACAGAGATCCAGCAAAAGAGCCCAGCATCCTGCTGATTTGCGATACACAAATACACTGATATTTAAAAAAAATAATAAAATTACAAAAAATTTTATTATAATAATTAATTTTTAAAAATTCAAAAATGCAAAATTTAAACTTTTAATTTCATTAAACTTCCTTAAAATCACTCAAGCAAGTATATTCACATGCATTGTATATATTCATGCAAAAAAAATATATAAATATACTCAACAGGATCTTTTAAATTTCTCTATTGTTTTGATATTTTAAAAATAGAATTAATTATTAATAATTGATAAATTAATTCACTCATTAAATATGCAAAAATAAGACAAACCTCGTTGGTACTTTTACAGGATACTGATGATAGTGATGAGGATGATGAGGTTGATAATGTTGTTGTTGTTGTTGATGATGATGAGGTTGATGGTAATATTATTATTGATGATGATGATGATGGTGATGATGATGAGGAAGGCACTTTAATTGTTTGAGCGTATTGTGAAACAACGTTATTACCACCGGTCTTGTTCTTATCCCGTTCGTAACTGACCAAAGTCGACGACGAAGAGTCTCGATTCTCATTCGTCTCCTTCTCTTCTTCCCTACTCTTTAGATCATTATGATGTTGGTCTTGCTCTTGCTTCCTGAAGTATTTCAATGTTGTTTTATTTGTAATATTGTCGTCGTCGTCGTTGCTGTTGCTGTTGTTGTTGTTGTCGTAGTAGTCATCATCATTGCTCTTGTGAATTGACAACGAATGTTGGTCACGATATGGTATTTCTTCGTTTTTTGATATCTCACACATATCTACTAGTTTCACAAGTGTGATATTTAAGTCACACACTTATTTTTTATTTAATACTCTTTGATTCAACAAACTTTTATACCAGCTAACTTGATACACTCGATTTGAACAGTTGAACTTGATTTTATTTACTTGTTACTATTATTTTTAAATATGATTGCTGATTTTTATTTGCTCCCTTTAGCCATTTGAATAATTTTATTTAAAAACAATATTTTATTTAATATAGAAAATTGAGTAATTAATAAATAATCATGTAATGATTAATTTTCTATTACAGAGAATTTTCTAATTTTCATATTATTTATTTATATATATTTAACCAATGAAAAATAACAAAAATTTATGTTTATTTATTTTATATGACATCATGCTTTAAAGTATTTCCGGAGCACGTGTTTTAAAAAAAAAAAAAAGTTATAATATGGTTCAATATGCAAACCAACAAGAGATATTAAAAATAAAAAACCACAAATTAAAAAAAATTCAACTGATGTGGTGGACACCCGTTAATTAAAGCGTGTGAAATTTAAAAAAAGAATACTAAAGCTCAAAGTTCACGGTTAAATTTAAATTGAAAAAAAAAAAAACCTTTAAAATGTACATAAACAACTACAAATAATATGTCTAAAAAAAAAAATCTTACGTATATATTGTCCAATTTCTATTTTTCTCTGCGTCATAACTTAAAGATTTTTTAACACTCAGTTTATCCACTTGAAAAAAACTTGATAATAATTATTGTTTTATGAAATAGTTAATATTTAATAATAATAAATTTATTATTTGATAATATTATAAATAAAGCTACAATTGTTTAAATTGAGCCAGTGCGTCATCCGGCACAGACACATCTGTCGTTACTTTTTCTCATATTTTTTTTGTTCCACTTGGTTCGACTCCCTTTCTACCCTTATATATTTTTTTTAATTTTCCCACTACGTCGATTTTGCCTTCTGTCTTCCACATACAAATGTAATATAATACACACTTATATATAGAAATATTATTCATAGATATACATCACACACAGTCTAGTCGTCTATGTAAAAAAAAGCTAAAAACCCCTCTATTTGGCATGACTGAATGGTGAGTTTGAGTTGAACAAACCAAGGGGATGAAACAAGACAAAGAGGGTTGTAGACTGGCCTTGTATATCTCTCATTTCCACCCTCCATGATAACATGATAATAAAACCGGATCTCTTACGCATGCGTTTAATTTTTCAGGGAAAATTCTATTATATAAAGAACTCTCCATCTAATTTTTCATTGTGAAACATATCATTTGCCAAAATAAAAAATGCAAAAATATAATAAATTGAAAAATTTTAAATAATTTATTGTAATTTTTGTAAAATGAAATTCATTTTTTTTTTTAAATAATAAAAAATCATAGACAATACATGAATATTATCTTTGTCAAGAAGTTTTTTTATTGGTGGATATTTGAGGCACTGATAAAAAATCCAGTTAAAACCAAACATAACTGGTTTCAAATCAAGGTAAAGCATTCGAACACGCTTCTAATATAAAAGGTAATAATTCAAAAAAAAAATATCCATTAGTTATTTAGACAATACCCAGATATCACCAACTTGAAATTTTATTATAAAAATTAATTAAGAAAATAGAAAAAGATAATAATCAGCTGAAAAATTTAACCCAATAAGTAAGTAATAAATTTATCATCTATTTGACAATTAAAATAAAATTTTAATTTGAAAAGATCACGCTGATTGAAAAAAAATAAATAAATAAAATGAAATCTCCAAGCTGTTTGTTGCTGACAATAATGTTTATGTTGATAAAACATTCATTGCAAATAAATGAAAAACACAGATCAACAAAAGAAGACATTCAAATGAAACTTCTTCAACCATTGCCATCTGATATTGATTCAATCATGGCAGAATATGGTGATGATGAAGCAATGAAAGATTTAATAACACGTCTTGGAGCAGTGTCAATGTTTTCTTATCCAGCTCCAGCTGGACCAGCAATTGGTATTGTATTGACATTATTTGTCGAAATGTTATTGTCTTATCGTTATAAATCAGAACCAGAAGCACCAATTGATACAAAAAAATTTGCAAAAAGTATTCGTAATTTACAAACATTTATCAATAAAGAATCAGATCGTGTTATTGAAAAATTAGAAGAAACAATATACGATGAAATGTTGGTTAATAAATTTCGAAATTCATTAAATTCATTAAATAGTTGTCATAAAAACAGCTGCTATAATTGTTTTGTCAAAAGAAATTGTTCATCAGATGATAAAAAATATATAAATGAATCATTGATCAATCCAACAAGTCCATATAGAATAAAATTATCAGAATTAGTACCAAATTTTATACAAAGCCAAGAAACACCACTTGATCAGATTGAATCACCAATGAGAATATTTGATTATATCATATGGAAACATAAATCAAAAGTATTTATTCACTTAAAATTTTACTAATCATCATCTAGTTAAAATTTTTTAATAATACTATTATTTTTTTTAACAGAAAAATCAACACTTGTATTGCAACAATACAGTATCTGAACATAAAAAAATTGTTCAAATAGCCCAGTATGTATCAAGTATACTATCAAAAAGTTACTCAATGGTCATCATTGCAAATTTAGAAAATTATAAATTGAGTAAAAAAAATAATGATACAACAGGTAATTAGAATTAAAATTTAAAAATATTTAAATAATTATTATTTTACTGATATATTTTTGATTATTTTAAGATGCAAATGGATGGATTTATTTAACAATGAATTTGATTAATAATTATTATCGTGATGTCAAGATAACATTAACACAAGCTCAACGAGCAATCAATGAAACATCAAGAGATATTCGTCCATGTGATCCAGACAACCATGAAAGAGGTTTATTATTATTTATTATATTTAAGTAAATAAATATAAAAAAATAAATTCTAACATTATTTTAATTTTTAACAGGTGTTACTTATGAACGTTTGGTACATTTTATTCAAGCTGATTTATACTCTGGATGTCATCAACATACAAATTCATTTGATTGTGATGATTCAACAAAGATTAATACTATGTATTTTGATGTAATTGATCACAATTTAATATTATCTTTTAAATAATTAAAGTAGACAATTAATCATTTTTTTTTTTTTTTGTTCACAGTCAACTGATGAAGAAAGAAATGTTGAGTATTATGCAGTTGATGAAGGACCAACTCCTTTTTTCATTTCAATACCAGTATTTACAAATAAATTTGGTAAATTTGAAAGTAATAAAAATTTAACTTGGAAAAAATGGCATGTCTATTGTAAAACTGAAATATGTTATGATGATAGAATAGATAGTAAAATAACTGTTAGAAAATTTAGTTTGAATATAGCGAAAGCATCAAATGGCTAGTATGTATAAAATGAAAATTTGATAATTATTAATAATTATATTGAATGTATATAATTTTTTTTTTATCAACAGTGTTGTAACTGGAGTCAGATTGGCAATTAGAAATCGTACAATTTATGTTGATATACAAGAAGGGCTATTTGTTGATGATATTGTTGATCCTCAAAGTGTTAGATGGAAAAATACAACTGAATCAAATGATAATGTTGTTGTATTGGATCAAAATCAACGTACAGTTAGTATTGATGATATTTATTTGCCAAAAGGTTCATATGTTACTGGTGTTAAATTTGAAATGGAAGAAAAAATTATGACACTTCGTGTTTATGGAATTAACAAGAATGGTACTGTGATTGAAAAAACTCCTAGACTACATATGTTGGACTTGAGGTAGAAGAATATTTTAACTATTAACTTTTAAACATTAATATTATCATTTATTTATTGTCAATAGGTATTATAGAGAAGAAATAGTATTGGAAAATCCAGATGTTTCTGAGCTTATGCCAAGTGCAATTGAAGAAGAATTAATTGGTAAACCAGGCAAAAGTTATATTCGATTTCAACCAACTGATTTTTTTAAAGATGCTGGACAAACAACTGTTCCTTATCTTGATATTCAACCAGTTGTTACAAGTCCACCATCACCAATTCAAGGCATTGGAGTTTATTACAAAGGCCACAAGGGCTATGGTGGTTTTATTGGTCTTAAATTATTAACTGTTGATGTATCAGATAAATTAAATCTTGATACAGTTGATCGTTTATCAAATAATGTTGATGATGTTCTTAATCAAATGGAATATGAAGAGTTGAATATTCAATTGAAAGAAGAAAAGTCATCGAGAATATACAATGATAATATGATGGGAAAATATAATATTCTGTATAATCAATATAAACAATATGGAAAATAAATAAATAAATAAATTTTAAATAATGTGTACCAATTGACTATGTTATTTGTTTTTTGTTTAATAAAATATATTTATAAAATTGAAGACTCATGTTTAAAAAATAAAAAATTCATAAGACATGAGTCTTATTCATGACCTTCAGATAAGAATATCATATTTTTTTTATTGTTAGACATGAAAAGTTTTCAAATTTTCAGTAAATAATTTCTGTTTTTTTTATTTTAGGTGGGTTTTTTTACTAATAGTGGTTCAACCCAGATCAAACTGGTTTCTAATCACGTGTATTTATAACTTTTAACATTAAAGCCATTTTTCTTTTTTGTTTAACCAGTGATAACAATAAAAAAAATAATAAAAAATCCGGATACGACTGGTTTTAGCTATATCAAGAAGCTCACGTCTATTATAAAAGGTCATATTTTATTTGAAAAATATCCAGTTATCATTTGGAAGTACTCAGGTAAGAAAAAAAAATTTATAAAAATTATATAAAAGTAAGTAATTTATATACTTATTTTACAACTAAAATTTTACTTAATTTATTTAGATAAAAAATTTAATTATTCAAAAAGCACAAAATGAAAAAAATTATCATCTGTTTATTGCTAATAGCGATAATGTTGATTGATCAATCAACTCAAAGTCAAGATGACAATAGCAATAGAGTTCTTCGACCTCTTGTTTATGATTTTGAATCAAATAGTGAATCTGATTCAAGCTCAACAACTGATTCAATAAAAGAATTAACAATGCGAGCATCAGCTGCTGGTTTTTTTAGCTTACCTTGGCCAACAGGTCCTCTTCTTGGTATAATATTGTCATTGTTTGTTGAAGTATATATAACTTATCACCACAATTTAAAAGATGAAACAACACTTGTTAACTCAAAAATACTTGCAAAAGGTATTCGCCAACTACAAAGATTTATTCACACTGAATCAAACCGTGTTATGATTGATTTAGAAGAGGTTATTTTTGATCAAACAATGGTCAATAAATTACGTAATTCATTGGATGAAATAAATCGTTGTTATGATAACACATGTGAATATTGTTTATTTGACAATAAATGTCCACAGGTTGTTAATAATTATGTAACTGAATCATTGATTAATCCAACAAGCTCATATAGAACAAAGCTGTCAGAAATAATACCTGATTTTATTTTGAGTGAAAAGACGCCAATTGATCTAATTAAGCCACCAATGAGAATATTCGATTACATAGTGTGGAAAGAAAACTTTCTGGTAATTTATACCCATATGTTTTTTATGGTTTATTATTATTTAATTTTTTTTTTTCTCCTGTATAGATAAATAATGATTTATATTGCAACAATACTGCATCAAAACATTCAAATATTTTGCAAGTTTCAAAATATATAACAAGTACTTTGACAAAAAGTTATTCAATGATAATTCATCAGTATTTAGAAAAATATAATTTTTATAAAACAAATAATCTCACAGAAGGTAAACCAAAATATATACACAATATCAAGTTAATTGAATTATTAATTTAATTGTTTTTAAATTTTTTATAGAGTCAAAAAATTCATTGTATTCAACGATGCTTTTAATTAATGATTTTTTTAATGATATTAATGTAATTGTGTCTGAAGCAAAACAGGCAATAGCAAAAACATCAAAAGAAATTCGTCCATGTGATCCACAATATCATCAAAGAGGTATTAATAAATTAGACAAATTAATTTATAATTCTTTTTTTTTTTTATTAATAATTAATTAATTAATTAATTTTTTTTAGGTCTCACTTATGAGCCATTAGTTAATTTTATTCAGGCACAATTATATAGTGGCTGTTCTTCAGATCCACAGGCATTTAACTGCGACAAAACAACAAATATTAATACTCAATTTGTCAATGTAAAAATTATTATTTATTTATTTATTTAATCAAAGTTATTGTATACTTAAAAATTGCTTTTTTTACAGCCAGATGATAAAGAAAGAAAAGTACAATACTTTGCAGTTGATAAGGGATTACATGTAATGGGAATTGGTCCTTCAAAGCATGTAAAAGAATTTGGTAACAGTACAAGTATAAAAAATTTACAAAAAAAAACAACTGAATATTATTGTATTCCAACAATATGTTACATTGATGATATAGATAATAAATTTACTGTTAGAAAATTCAGCTTAAATACAGTAAAAGCATCAGATGGATAGTAAATATAATTTATTTATATAAATTGTTTAAAAAATAATAAAAATAATATATTAATAATAATTTATTTACAGTGCTGTAACAGGTGTTAAAATAACAATGAAAAATCGTATTTTTTATATTGATATACAAGAAGGTAAATTACTTCAAGGTGTTTTTATTGATCCTGAGAGTTTAAGATGGAAAAATACAATTGAATCAAGTGATAATGTTATCACATTAGACAGAAATCATAGCTCAGTTAATATTGATGATGTATACTTGCCAAATGGATCATTTGTTACTGGTTTGAAATTTTTATATTTACATTATTAATTAATTAATTGTGTATTTAATATTTATGATGAATTAATTTTGTTATTTATTTTATTTTCAGGTGTTAAATTTGAAATGTATAAACAAGCTTTGACACTGCGTGTTTTTGGAAAAACTGATGAAGGAATAGAAATTAATAAAGCTTCTATTTTCAATAAAACAAGGTATAAAATTATTAATCAATTCACTTGACGTTGTTATATTAATATATATTTTTTTTTTTTACTATCTATTTATAGAAATGAAATAAAATTGGATCATCCAGGTCTACCTGAACTTGTACCATCTAGTATTGAACAAAAACTAATTGGTAAACCAGGCAAAAGTTATGTTCGATTTCAGCCAAGTGATTTTGAAAAAGATGCTGGACAAACAACTGTTCCTTATCTTGATATTCAACCAGTTATTACAAATCCACCATCACAAATTCAGGGTATTGGAATTTACTACAAAGGCTCTGATGGTTATGGTGGATTTATTGGCCTTAAGTTATTAACTATTGATATTTCTCATAAATTAAAAAGTAACGCAACACATGAATTATCAAAAGAAACTCAATATGCTCTTGCAGAATTAAATAAATTCCAAAAAAATAAAGTCTTCACAACTTTATCAAGAAAAAGAAAAGGTCCTAAATAAATTTAAAAATTAAATCAAGTTTAATTTTTGTTTATAAAATTTTAAAAATTGTTAATAATGTTTTTTTAATCTGTATAATAAGAACTTTGTTAAATATACAAAGAAAATTTATTGAATTCAGCATTAAGTTCAATAACATTGGAGCATTCTTACGAATAATAAAAAAGAAATAGAATTTTCAATGTAATTTTTAATTTAAAAGAAACAAAGTATTTGTTAAAAATAATAAAATAATAATTAATGTATATTTATTTGATGCTAA
>JAPYYR010001606.1:0-27671 GCA_030523065.1 Aphidius colemani
CCTCCTCGGTCATTCTATGTTCCTAATAGAAATCAACATTTTTATAATAAAATAAATTGGAAAATTGGGAGTTTATAAAATCGAAGAGGTAAATTCTGATTAAACAAATACCTCCTCGGTCATTCTATGTTCCTAATAGAAATCCAAAAATTTAAAAAAAAAAAAATTTGAAAATTGGGAAATTATAAAATTAAAGAAGTAAATTTCAAATGAGCAAATACCTCCTCGGTCATTCTATGTTCCTAAAAGAAATCGATAAATTTTTGAAAAAAAAAATTAGAAAATTGGGAAATTATAAAATCGAAGAAGTAAATTTCAAAATGAGTGAATTTTTTTTATGTATCAGGCAAATATAAATATCAAGGAGGTTATCTTCCAAATCAATTTTTATTTTAAAAATCTCTCAAGCAAACAGAATAATAACTTCTTCAATATTTTAATTACTTAATGTTCTATAACGTTTTTTTTTTTTCAGTCAGGCGAAAGAATCAACCAATGGCGCTGATTTTATACATTTTATTGGACGAAAAATATTCAAAATGTTTGAAATTATTTTTAATAACAAAACTATAGTAGGTTTTTTTTTAAATAACAATAAACACAGTTAATAAATGAAGAAAAAAAGCATTTCATGTATTTGTTGAAAGATGCACTCTATACAACATCCATACATCATTTTTTTTATTAATTTTTTTTATTTTTTCTCGTTTTTTATGTAAAAAAAGGTGAAAATAAAAATAATATACAACAGACAGAGGACTATTCTTCACCTTTCCTTATTTTTTTGTTTGTTTCTATTTTACGACAGGTATTTTTCAATTGTATTCACTCATCATTCTTCGCCTTCAAGAGTCCTACATAGTATTTCGTTTTTTTTTTTGTTATTCCATATAAAAAGGTAATTTAGTCGAAATTTGTACATATTGCACGCTCCAATAATTATTATTTAATTATATAATTAATTAATAACAATAAAAATTAATCGTATATTTACTAAATTGAAAGCTAATAATCCTTGATTCATGAGGAAGAATAACAAACTGGGCATTAATTTATTTTCTTTTGAATTTTTATTATTTTCATTATCACTTTAAATATTTTATTTTAATTATTTCAATTATTTGTTTGTTTTTCAATGTGTTTTTTATTTAGTTATCCTGTTATGCCACTTTTTTTAAATAATAAATTTTCAAACTAAATATTAATTAAATTGTTTTAAAACAATATTTTATATATCATGCATAATCATCATTAATTAATATTAATTGTAATAATACAACTAGAGCAACTTGCTGCTTCTGTACATAATTTATATACGGACTTTTTCTTTTTTTATTATTTATTATTATTATTTCATAATTATTAATGTAATTATTTTTTTTTTTAGTTTTTCTTTAATTTTTATAACTTGAACGTGTTTTTCATTCGCTTAGGTACTTTCACACTTATTTTTCGACTTTATATTTTCATTTTTTGTTTAAATTTTGCGCTATGAGCCGCAGTTGTTTTGTTATTTAATTTATACGAACGTTTTCTTTTATTTTTGGTTTAATAAAAAAATAAAGAAGAAAAAAAAATTGATTGACTTGATATTATTGTTAAATGTTTTCGATAAAATAAAATATAAAGCTTGACATTTAGTGATGTTAATATTATTTGCATATTTATTATACTCAATCGTTCAAGCCTCAAAGTTTGAATTTATAAATGATTTTTTAGATTTAAGTTAGCTGTGAGACGGTTACAGTGACACAGAAAATTTGAACTATTCAAAAACTACACCCTGATAAACCATTTCGTACCATAATTTTCATATTTGTTTTTTAATTTAATTATAAATTTTTTTCTATTTAATATTCAGGATACAACAGTATATTATTATTTTTATTTTTTTTGTATTTAATTATTTCACAATATTATTCTCAACTCGTTGCTATACCATTCGAAAATATATTAATATATTTTTATCATCTTAATCACAATATTGTACACATTTATTAAAATCTATAGTTTATTTTGTTTTTTTAATATTCATTTATTTGTTGAGTACTTTGAGGATAGTGGTTTTGAACGATTTTAGTTTAAATATATTTTATTTTTCGTGAGTGTATATACATCGCATGTATTTTATTATCATCTACATCTTTAATTTGTTTTTTTATTTTTTATTTATTATTTAATATTATTATACATTTATTTTTGTTTTTGTAATAATCTTTGTGACGGCCTGCGCGTTTAAGAAAAATACATATGTATTATACAATGCGCATTGTTTATACAACAAACTATTTTATAGTTTAATAATAATAATGATAAATAAATGTCAATTTTATCTAGTATTTTATTTGAAAACATTTCAAGTGTTCGTTAATTTATTTTTCATATGGAAATTTTAAGACTGCCGAGGGTGTGGACGCATTTTGTTATGCCAAGTCAAAAGAATAATCTAATAATGAAAAAATTTTATAAATTAAAAAAAGAATTGAATGAATAATTGATAGAAATTTTCGTTTAGTATATTATTTTCTTTTTTCTATTGGATTTGAATTAGCTTATTTTTTTTTCTTTTACTATGTCACAAATGAGCTGCCGAATATTTAAACGTCAATCTTACATTTTTTTTTTAAATATTTTTAAATTTTTTTTGCGAGTTTTTTCGACAGTAAAGTCAATTAAACACCAGACTACAGTTTTTTTTTGCACATAATATTTTCATTATTTGAAAAAAATGTTTTTTTAGTTTTATCCCTTCATAATTTACAATTTTTGCAAGCGTATATTATAAAGTGGTCTAAAATTAATTTATGTATCATCAAAACTTTCAAGATTTTTATTTTTTTGTGTGTATGTTTGTATGTGTATGGTAATTGAGATGTGTCATGAGCGCATAATAAATATTTTTTTAAATAAAATTAATTTTTGAATAACAAATTTTGCTAATTAATCGAAATAATTTAACATCGAAAATTTTTCATATTTTTTAAATTTAAAAAACTTTTTTTTTTTAATAAAACGTGTAACAATAATTCAGTCTAATACATTCCGAAGCACCAATTTATTAAAATTGTTTAAAACATTTATTTATAAATTAATTAAATAAAGTTTTACACAATTTTTTCTTTTAATTTCCTAAACAATTTTTTTATTCTTTGCAACTTTCCCATTTTTATACTCATCTTAAAAAATTTTACTAAACAAATTAATAATAATAATAATATTTTTAAATAATTAACAAAGTGCACTGTATATAAAAAAAAAATGATAGCCCAGCTAAACACAAATTTTCTGTTTGCATTTTTGGTAAATTTCTAGAAATGTTTATTAGATATTTTCGAAAAATTTCAAGAAAAGTTTTATATTTAAATTGTTGATGTAGCTGGGAGTTTTCAATTATGTGTTGTGTTAAAAATGTTCCGTCTTAATTAAAAAAACAACAAGTGTAAATGAAAGATTTGACAATAAAATTTGAAGATTATAAATAAAAAAAAAACCATAATTTAATGATCATATGAAGGGCTGTACGAAGAGGGCGGGTCGATTATTTTTCTAATTTAAATACTATAATTTGTCAAATAACGCATTAATATTTGAGAAATTTGATGATTTATTAAATACTGTTTGTCATGCAAATAATTTGGCAGACAAACGGATCGTCACTAAAAACAATCAGGCAGGCAATTTATTTAAAAAATTTGTGTCATTAAAGAGTATTATCATATTGTAAAGTAAATAATTTCACGTTTATTATACTTTATCAATGATTTTTTCGTCTTACGTAAGTTGTTTTTAAATTATTTGAATTTTATTTTATTTTTTTTAAATCGTAGAGTTGACACTTGGCAGTATTATGAACAAATTAACCGACACACGAATTAACCAATTGAGTTTATTGATAATAATTTAATAATAATAATTAATAAACAACATCTCATTCGGTAATTTACATGGTGGTTTTAAAAAAAAAACAACAACAAGATAATAATAATAATTTAACTGACGTCAACAGTAACGCCTTTTGGCAGTGATCGTATAATTGCATATACAACTAATATTTTTTCACTTAATTATTATTTTTTTTCTTTTAATTTTCCAAAATAACCTGCGCATTGACAAATTTTTTAACTTCAAATTCTCCCTGTTTTGTGTATTTTGATTAAAATAAAACAAATAAATATTATTGAAAAACTTTTGATAGAATAATAAATTCGACCCGCCGTCTACGTTTTTGATTGAAAATTTTTTATCTATTTTTCGTTTTGTAAAAATTGAAAATTACATTAAAGAGAGTTAAGAAAAATTTGAATCGATCAAAAGTATTTATATTATTTATTAATAATATATTGATTTAATTTATTTAAATAAAATTATTTTAAACCTCGCGGCTCAAGCGATTCGAACTATAAGCAATCACAATGTCATGTTGATATTATTTAAATTTTTTTTCTAGAGCCAAATGTGTGCGGTTGTATACAATAGCGATTAATCAAGGTCGAGTTATTCATTGTCTTTGTTGTTTAATTTTTAATATATATATATATTTTTTCTTTATCATTTGTTATTATTATTTAATTTAAATTACGTTTCTATAACGATAGATCTAAGTTCCTACGAGTTAATGAGGTACGGCAATGGTGGTAAGAGACTTGATTCATATTTTTATTATTTGTGTTGTTTTTGTGTAATGTGTTTTATGTATTTAAATAATATATATTTTTGTTTGGTGACGACAATGTCCTCATGCTATTTAAATGAACGTTAGATTTTTTTTTTTATTATTTCAAAAGAAATTTAATTTTTCCTGATGGTGTTCTTGCTATAAACTGTTTGTGGCAGTGTCTATTTTTGCGATGCTACATATGATGATCGATTTGATGATTATCTATGTCATTCTGAATTTAAATAGTTTCGATTTTTTTGTTTCGGAGTTTATACATGATTTTAAGGGTTATTTATTTATGTTTTCTTTTGTTGGGACACGAATGTTTAGGTGTATCAAACATGTTATGAAAATCCTCCAATTGATTATTAAAAACAGAATGACATTTGTTATTATTAATTTTTTTTTTTTCGTTTTAATATATTAATGATTTTAATAATATTATTATTTTTATACTGCCGCTCTTAACTATAACATGACACGTAATTATATTTTTAATTTCAATGTTTATATTTGATGTTAAATTGATTTTAAAAAATAACTGAAGGGTTTTATTCATTCGTGCTTAGCAAATGCACTTTTTTTTTTCTTTAAATTTCATCTTCAAAACACGCTTACACACAGTTATGACATTATGAATTTGAATGATTCGACTACGTAATAACATAGTTACAATTTTACAACATCGAGAATCTTATTTGTAACACTTTTTTTATTTTAATTTTCATCGAAATATTAATTTATTTTTATTTTTTCACTGGACCATGAATAAATTTTATATATTTTTTAATGCAATTTACGGTTGTTTTTTTTGTTAATTTTTTTAAATATAATTATAATTGTTTTGTTTTGATGCGTATCATGTTACGGCTTTGGAAAAAAAAATATATTTTCATTTAAATACCCGGAGGAAGGAAACATTAGCCATCATTTTTATAAACATGTCTTAATTTTTTTTAAATAATTCATATATCTTTGCACTTTATTTATCTTCAGTTGTACTGAATCGTCAATCGTCAATCACATTTTATATACAAACATACCATAATCATTGATTTTTCATCATAACATTATTCCAATTATCGTTACTCTTTTTTTAACTAACTTTTACATGATTCAACTCACCATCAATATATCTCACAAATTTCATTTTTAATTTCTCTTTTGACTAACTGTTTCTATCAATCCCGAATTTACAATATTTATAATTTTGTTTATTTCATTTATTAAAAAATTAAAACGGACGGTTAATTTTATTGTTATTTTTTTTCTTTTTCATTTATTTAATTTTTTTTGTTGGTTTTTTCTTTATTTTTTTTATTTAAAATTTAATAATTTTCATACTTTTATCTACTTGAAATTTTATTTGTGTTTGCTGATGAGCCAATGTCCAAAGGCACAAGGCTTTGCACTTTGACACGGTCACCTAAAAAAGCCAAGCTGACTCTGACTAAAGACCTTTTTTATTTTATTTTAATTTTTTGTCTAATCACTCTAGCTTTATTATTTAAAATCTAAATTATTTTTTCTTTTTATTTTTATGGTACATGTGTATGTCTGTCTGTGTGTATGTGTATTTATATGTTTATTATATTTTGCCCACAACTCTCAGATTTTATTTTTATAATATTTTATTATTTTGTGATTGATTGTTTGTTTGTTTGTATTTTTTTTTTAATTTATATTTGTTAACCAACATATTTGTTATATGCTTCCCTGCTTTCATGCACGATTAACGTACACGATGGCAATATATTATTATGCTATGTGTTGTGATATAGACTCTATCGTATTATGTATTCATATTATTACTATTATTATGTGTTTATTAAATCGCACATCAAAATTTTTCATTCCACAGGTACTGCTCAACAGTGCCTTCTTCTACTAGCTCTAAAAAAAGTTAAAAAAAAACAAAACTAATGTGTTAAATTTAATTCTATTCTTCTACTATTTTACAATACGCCTGCATTTAATGTATTCAAAGAAAAAAAAAGAAAAAAAATTTATCCTTTTTTTATGAAGTGTTTAACAATTTATTTTTTCAATTTATGAAACTTCTCTTTCATTACCTTCCTCACCTTTTTTTTCAGTCTCACACCGACGCTGTACAATTTACATTTATAAATCGCATTAATTTTAAATTTTCTTAAAATCCTAATTAATTATATTAATATTATGTATAATCTTTAATATTATTAATTAAATATTATTATTTTATATTAAAGAATAAAGAGTAGTCGAGGGATAAGAGTTTTTTTTTATTTTCAATTATTTATTTTATAATAATAATAATAATATAATAATAATAATAATAATATTAATGCATATTTATATATATATATGTAATATATATATGTAAATATATAAGTGTAGAATAGTTTCGTATATAGTCTCTGTAACTGTCTCTACGTATCACAGCCTGGGTGCCTTCGCCACTGCCTTTATTATTTCTTTATTTTTTTTCTTTTTTTTTTTTTTTTTTAATATTTCATTTTCATTCTAACATTTCCAATCAACATCACATATCTCCTCTTATCTTCCAACAAATTTTGAAGAAAATAAAAAGAGAAAATAACAAAAAAACACGGGCATTTTCCTGAATTTTAACTTTTATATTTACCTGAATTTTTTAATCTTTTGTTCTTTTCTTTTTTCGAATTTCGTCGAGGTATTGTTAGACTATGTCTATACAATATACGTATAAAAAAAAAGAATGAAAAAATAAATAAATAACAAATAATAATATTAAAATTAATTAAAAAAAAAAAATTTATGATTTTATGACGACGAGGCAGTGGCATAGTGGTGCACTGGTACAAGGTGACTCATGCCACACATAACTTCGTCGTTTAAAAATAAAATGCATAATTGCATATACATAATAATAATAATAGTAATAATTTTTGAAAAATATTTTTGTATAATCAACAATAAATATTGTTTATTGTTAAAGTAAAACTACGGCACCACATCCCAAATTTCAGCAAGGAAAGGAGGTAGCTTTTTGTTTTTGAGCTTCAAACTGATGCACAATTCACTATTCTGATTACCAAGTGTACGTAATTCTGTCAATACTGACAATAATTTTGCATAAGCAATACCAGAATTTATATTAATTATATTTCTACGACTCTCAACATATGCTTTCAATGCATCCAAATATATTTCTTGTATTTTTTCAACTTTCCAAGCTTCTATTAAATTTGGTCGTTCTAAAAAAGAAAAACAAAAATTATAATCCATTAATGAGATTTACAATTGATTGATTAATTAATTAGACATACAAATAATAATAAAAACAATAAAATTAATTACCTGAGAATATTACAATTGCTGTTAACAGCGCATATTCAGCATTGTTGACTTTTAGGTTGCACATATATCTACAAAAACCAAGTAAATCCTCAATGGTATCACCCATACCAGCCGAATTATAACTGTCTTTAGTATAAGGCTGATTATTTGCGAATACAATACTATCTGTTTTTGCATCATATTTTCTTGCCATTCTAAGCATCATAACTTCACTTGAACATGCTTTAAGTAATGCTATTTGATCTTCACGTAATAATTTATCAAAACCCGATAAATTTTTTGCAAATTCAACAATCAATTGTACTGTTAATATTGTCATTTCTGTGATATGCCTAAATCCAGCATCACTTGGATCATCAGCTTCTGATGGTTGATAATACTGTTAAAAAAATTTTAAATTAAATATCAAGTTTGAAAGTTTAATCTTCAAATTATTTGCAATTTACAATGTAATTAAAAATAAAATAAATTAATTACCGTAATTCTTGCAATATCTTCATCACTGGGATGTTCAAAATGATTTTGATAATATACAAGTCTGTGTATGAGTTCTTCTTGTTCAGTTGTTAAAGGCCGATTTAATATTGCATTATCAGACGTTTGTAAACATTCAGCTTCAGATGGTTCAACTTTAACTCCAACTCTATCAATACTGCGAGGTGAACCATTTGTTGTACTGTTTGGTTTGTCTTTTTCCTAATTAAAAATAAAAAACAAAATTATATAACGATGCAAATTTAATTTAAAAAATAAATAAATATGTAATATTTAAGTGACATTAATTTTACCTTTTGTGCCTTTTTTTCTTTTCGTTTTACAGCACATTGATACTCTGGTACAACACACTCAGACCTCATACCAACATTTAGACATTTTCTTAATCTACACTCCTGACATTTTCGTCTCATATACATATCAATTTCACAATTTGTTCCATATTTACACTGATATACAGCACTTTTAGTTATACTACGTCGAAAAAATCCTTTACATCCTTCACAAGTAAGTGCATTGTAATGATAACCTGATGCTCGATCACCACAAACAAGACATAATTCTTCTTGTTGTCTTGGTGTCGGTCCTTTTTTCTTTTTTGTATCACAACTATCAGCACTGTAGCCATTTATAGAATTTGGCGGTGATAAATCATCTTTTCCTGTGAACAAAAAATATATAAAAATGAATAAAAACAATGATATTTTATATAAATTTATTTGATCATTTCTTTATATTGTATAAATATATACAACGCAAGTATACAAAATTTGACCCGAATAAATTGAAATAACTGTAAGTCAAACTGGACCAATGTTGATTTATTTATTTATTTAAATTTAAAATTAAAAAAATCAATGAGATTTCATCTTGCTGTTTGAAATTTTTTATGTTTAAATTAATTTTATGTTCAGGAATGGATCAGGAGACCTTAAAATACTCCGAATAGGAAATCTAAAAATTACTCCAGAAATTATTTAATATTTATAATAATTATTATTTTTTTTAGCCATTTCTAGTAACCTAAACATGGCAACATCATCATCATCATCATCATCACGAGTTTCTGCTATTATTATACAGTGGTTTTTTTTATTTATCTATTGTTATTTAAAATTTTTCCTTCTTTAATTTTCAAAAATTGCCGAGTTGGAACGTGTAGAAGTCACGGTCGGTGAAAGTCTCAAGTTGAGCTTGAGTGCTTTTTATATATATATACTGAAACCATATGAAGAAGATATATGTATTTCGTATTTTAATGCAATGTCCTGTTTGATGTGTATTTTAAATTCCGACATGATATTGTTGGCCATTGATTTTCCCTATTATCTATCATTGACTATTCAATTTTTAATCTTTTTCTCTTGCTCACTCTGTTGTACAGTCACAGTACATATAAAAAATTTCAATAAGTAAAAAAAATATAATTATATATTAAAAATTCATGTCAAATTAATTTATAATACTAAATAATTTTATCTTTTTTTCCACCTTAAGTTTGGTCAGTATTTTACAAAACTAACGGATTCAATTTTTTTAAAAGTTCTTTTATCTGTAATTTTTAATCTCGAGTTTCTTAGTGACCTCGACAATGTCCGTGTGGTATTGGACCTGGTAAAGATTGTTAAGTTTCTGTTTTAAAATTTTTTTTTAATGCGGAGCAACGATGCGTTTAACGAACGAGGTCTCGCGTAGAAAAAAAGGAAGTTCCCTTTCTTTTGTAAATGTTGAGCACTCTTATTCCATATTTTAAATTGCCAAGCGTGATGTAAAAATTATAAAATAAAAATAAATATTTATTATAATAATAATCATTTGGATTATAAAAATGTTGAATTATAAATTTAATGAAAAATTGTAAATTTTTTGATTAGAACAATAATAGTTAATCAACAACCTGTGGGAATTTTTATTTCAATTTTATAAAAAAACATTTAAATTTTAAATGTCTCGTTGAAAATTATACAAAACTTTTTACTCATACATGAATATATATTTTTTTACATTCAAACTGAACGGTTTATTTATCAATAATTTTCAATCTAATATACAATATATTTTATGTTAAAAATGGTCACGAGTCATTCTCAACCAATTATCCTCATCACAGGTAAAAATATGTTGAATAAAAAAGGGCAAACAAAATATTTCTACACAAGTAGATGTATTTTTGAATTTAGTATATATATAAACACGGATATATACTTTGATGTATTATAATTTTAGTGAAAGTCAGACATACCAATTTTGATAAAATAAAAATATCTCAGCCTTGATATTAAATCACATGTCATTTTTAATTTCCGCAATGAATATAATGAATCATACGAATCATCGAAACTGTTCAAAGAAGATAATTGATAAATATAAAAGCATAAAAAAAAAATTAAAAAAAAAAAGAACATATAAACATGCTTAGCCATAAATGCGATTGGCCTTGATGATAAAATAAAAAATATATGAAAAATGATTTTAAAAATCATTAATTTATATATAAGATGGTCAGTATTTCACTGTATCATGTAGTCGAATGTTTTTAGTTTAGAATCATAGTGGAGAATTGAATGTGTGCAAGAAACTGCGTCAAAAGAGTTGCTTTGAAAAATGTTGCAAAGAGTAAAGAAGTTGGTGGTGGTTTTGGTACAGGGAATGTTGGCTGGTTGAGTAGTAAATACATACATATCTTGACCATTAAAAAAATCTACAAACTTAGTATATACAGACACACATACAAATCAACAAACAAACGAAAAAAAAAATTTATACAGATAAAACAGATAAGAGTAAAAGAGAAGGAATAAAGATTGTAAAGTTGATTTTTTTTTGCCGACAAAGAGACCATAAATGCACACATTGAACAGGCACAAACTGTAGATATATAAAAATTGTTGAGAAAAGGTTTCCATATTGGTTAGTAGCTCATAACAAACTCAGAGCACTGTGCGGCCTTGACTCTGGCTTGCATAGGTGCTCCTTCTATTTAAAATTGCATACTATTTCTTCCTTAGAGAAGTTTGCAGCACCTTCCTCTCTCTGTAACTCACTGTCAGACTTTGACCTTTTTTTTTTTCCTTTTTTCTTTTATATTTTCCTTTTATTTTTTCAGGCCGACTCAGGCACAAATAAACTGGCATTTTATATATATATATCTCTCCAGGATAGACACTACACCAGGTGATCCTGTACCGGAAAATCTTTGGCTTTCTTCATTCCCATGAAACTAAACAGTATATTTTTCATTTTCCTTGTGAAGGTTTTTCTTTTTTTAATTTATTATTCTTCTTCTTTTCTTCTTCCTAAACCATCACACACACTGTACCCTCCTCGGCTTTCGTTCGATGAATTTGAAAAATTGCGGCAAAAGGGACGACTTGCATTTTCTTTTTTAGCATCGTTCTCACTTGCTCTTTGAATTAATCTTTTTTTTTTTTTTCTTCTAAACTACACCTTATGTTTATTTTTTGATAATTTGTATAAACGTCAAATGATGAAAGAAAAAATATTTAATATATTTTCAGCTAAATATAACTAAATATATATAAAAAAAATACGAAAATATTAGAGTCATGTTCTTGTAATGCAGTAAATATACTTGATAAAATCACCGGGTGATTATAATTTTTTTTAAAACAAATTATTTTAATGATCATCGTCCGGTTTTTATTTTTTAGACTTTTAATTTTGAAAATATATTTATTATTATTATTATTTTTTAATAAATAATTGTGAGAAAAATGAATTATGTGTAATAATAATTTATTGCTGGTGTTGTGAGTATTAAAATAGCCACTATGAAAAGTATTGAGTAGTCGAGGTAAAGCTGCGGTCAGCCACAATGGTGTAGTGAAAAATCGAACTGGGAATTTTGTATTTAACATTATAACGAAGAGAATTCGTAACATGTACAAAAGTACGATTTGTTTATAAATATAAATTTATAAAATGTAATAATTATAAGAACATTTTAATGGTAAAAAAAACATTAATAGCTCTGGTTTTTACATTAAAAAACCAAAAAGGTTAGTTTGTCGATTGCAAAAAAATAAAATCAATTCAGTAACTTTCAGTTGGTTTTTTTTATGTAAAAATTAAAAGTATTATTTTGTGTTTTGTTGAAAATATAGTTTAGTTGTTGCCTACAGTGCATTTTGCGATATTCAATGTTGTTGCGCAAGAAAAAATTACAACTCAGCCCTGGCCTTGTCCGTCAGTTTCATCAAGATGCTATATAAATTTATTTATTCTTCTTTTTATTGCCATCTACTTTTTATTCATCTGTGTACTTCCATTACAGAGTCCACAGTTTAGTCAAACCAAACGATCAAGAAAACCAAATTGATAAATGTAAAATATTTTATTTTAAAAATTTAATATTATCGTTATCATTAAAAATAATATTTTTGTTTTGCAAAATTTTTTATACAGGTGTAATAGATAAGCAATCTAAATGAGTATCAATTTATAAATATTAATAATATTTATTTAAAAAATAAATATACAATGACGATTTAAAACAAAACCAAAAAAAAGCTATGTAAAGGAAAAAAAGTATTTTCGTGAAAAAATTCATATCTGATAATAAATATATATCTCATTTATCTTGACTGTTTAAACAAGAAATAAATAATATAATTTATATTTAAAACAATAAAAAATAATCATTTATTTATTAACATAATAACAATAAATTAATTTCGAGAAAATAAAATGAAATTCACATGAAAAAAAAAAAGATGGAAAGGAAACAAGTAACAAATTATATCCGTGTTTAGAATTCATGGAATTAAAATCACCTTCATTACAAGATACATATTATGTTATTTTATACTATCTCATATTGTATATCCACTCCAACATGCCCTAGAACAGGCACTTGATGATGGTATTTTTTAAAAAAAAAGTTCCGCGTAGGTGACTGTAAATGCGTGCGCTTATGATGACCCACTTAATAAAAAAATAAATAGAAAAAAATTCTATATTTAATTTACATATCTATTCAATTTCCCCATTAAACCATAAAAAAAATATTAATTTAATTATATAACTAATAAAAAATCTTTTTAAAAATTTTTTATAAATAAACTTTTTTATTTTCCTTTTCTAACAGAGCTTTTTTCATTCAGCCCTTATTTTGAAAATTAAAAAAAAAAAAAAAAAAAAAAAAAAAAAATCTATTATTATAACTTTTAAATAAGGCGTATTACAAGAAAAAAAAGTTTTTAAAACTTGTGAAATTTTAGAAAAATACTGTACGAGTATTTGTGTAAGCGTGGTCACGGCACATTGAACTAGTGTCACCTGTTTAGCCTGCAAGTTCATAAGCCACGTCATTGACTTAGTCTACATATATATAGACAATGATAAAATACAATTGCATGTTATTATTGAACAAAGAGTCATGTATATTTTATGGATATGTTGTAAGCTTATGTACATATAAAAACCAATGATCAAGATGGTAATAGAGCATGTATATAAAAAATTTACTGTTGATATTATATATATTGCATCAATACATAGATTATGCTGATGATGATAATGATGATGATGACGATGAGGCGTTTGCAAGAGTCGTGAGTGAGAGTGACCTACTGACCTCACTTATTCCCCACCACCCACAATAAATAAATACATTTCCCCTACTTGAAAGTTTATATGCGCGTGCGTTTTTTTCTCTCTTTTTTTTTTATGTATTTGGCTTTTTAAAGGGGCATATTTTTATTTTTCATTCAAATCTGTATATGAAATGTAGAAGTACAAAATATAACAATAGCTTTATGAGTTTTTTTTTTTTTTTTTTATATATAAATTTACTATAAATATAATTTTTATATCGTTTGAGTTTGAGATGGATTTATGATTATTTTTTGAATGGCTTACTTTCTTATATTATTATTTTATTATATTACATTTGAGAGTTTAAATTACCGTTAGACTCGTGAAATCACCAACTAATATAATTCGGCTAACGGTTTTGTATGTATAACACCGGATTCAGACACTGGGCATATCAATGACCTACTTTTTTATTTTTTTAATTTATTATTTGACACTCTGTTCTATTAGACACGTGTCAATAATTGTTTTTAATATTATTATTATTAAATTTAATGAAAATTAAAAGATAAGATATTTTTTTTTTTATTTTTTAGATGTCTAATGTTGATGTCTAATTTTATTTTATTGAGGAGCTTTTTTTTTTGTATATTTTTATTTCATTTAATTCAAGATTATTATTGATTTTCTATTTTAATTGTTTTTATTTATTTAAAAAAATAATCGAAATAGAGTTTATTCAAAGAAATATTGATTTTATAAAAATAAGTTTTCTTTTTTTTATGTTTCATAAATTATTGTCACATTCAGTGACCTATTTTTTTTTTTGTTTCACAATCGATTACGTGATGTATATATACCCGCACGTTTTATTTTATTTTTTTATGCACATTTTGAAATATGATCTAGTGCTTTTAGACGAGATTAACGTCATCTTGGCTCCCTTCCTGTTATAATATTATCCCTAACATCTGTTCATCTATCCTGCAGTCGTAAAATTTGAGGCACAAGTTCCTGCAAATATTCCCAATAAAGAAAAGCTCATTTATGTATTTCCCAAACTTTGATACATATCATCACAGTAATTTTCATTCTTTAATTCTTCCCTCAATTCATCGCGTTTAATCACAAAAATAAATAAATAAAAAAAAAAAGCTCAATTTAAAAAATTCATGTATGTATAGTCGAAAATATGTGTCTGGATTTGAGGAACATAATGACCTCGCATGCCAACCACATGTTTCGAGTCAAGTTTTTTAAAATTTTTTTTGTACTCCGACAAAAACATCGCAGTATATTTGCATCAAAAATCTTAGTATAAAACTGCATCATTAAAAAATATACATTATTAAATTTATGAATTTATAAACATCAAAAAAATAAATAAATGTTAAATAAAGTTCAGCAGCCTCGATCATAGCTAATATACGTCATTGATTTGTGCAAACTTATATGTATATATATATATCAAGTGAGTTTAATAGAGGATCATCAGCCTGATACAAAACCGAATCGGGACACAGTGCATCTTTCGTCTTATACATACAATATATATATGTTAGTGCTGAGAAAAGATGTTGCTACTTTTATCACAGTGATACTCAACTCGTTTTGTGCACCAATGACTTGACTTGTCCTTCGCATTATTTCCCAGCTATATTTACTTTTTATTTTTTATTTTTTTACCTTTTAATGACATTATATTTCCCCTTATCCCCTTTCATTATCATTATTATTATTATTTATTTCATATTTTTTTTTGTGGTACTTATGAGCGATATCGAGTCACGAGTTAACGACACTCGCAATTGAAAATACATGTACACAGATAAATACACGGTTAATTAAATTTAAATTACCGGGTTTAAAGTACAGAATATATATTTAAACATAAAAAATAAAAATAATTTATGTTGGCATAATTAAATATTAAAAAAAAAAAAAAAAAAAAAACAAATTTAATTTCATTGATATTATATATTAATTTTTTGAGTAATTAATTGATGGATTTTATTGTTTTTTTTTTTGCCTTTGATTAAATATTTTTAATATCATTTCACGTTATTTTTAGTTATCATGTTGGTGCATTGTGTTAAGTAGAAACTCGCTAAAATGGCGGCTTGGCTCTTCAGACTACGAGCCATCGCAGTTCTTGATGCTTTCAAGGCCAGGGACAAGTTGTACCGAGAACGTTGATTACGCTTGGTTAAAAAAAAAAAAAAAAAAACAGGAGATGATAAAAAAAAAAAAAAAATATCCGGATAAAAAAAGAAAATAAAAATTGCCAAGTGCTGAGAGAGAGAGAGAGAAATGAAGATTGATAGAATGAAAAAAAAATAGAGTGACAGTTAAATTTGGAGTAAAATAATAAATAAATTGGATGAGTATCAATTTTATCTACAATAAAGATAATTGACCTACACACATGTGTTAAAAATATTTATATAAATTTGACTTGTTAATATTTTTATTTTTTCAAATAAAATATTAAAGAATATTTTATAATTAAAAAATGAGTATACAAATTGCAAGTGTATATTGATAAATGATGCAATGTATATAAAAACTTGTTAAATTTCACGTAATTAGTAGAAAGTTTAAAAGTGAAAATAAATTATTTATACAAACACTAAAATATTTGCATTGATATAAATATAATTTATTCATTTTAAAAGTTTGCCAGTTAAAAAAGCATAATTATTTGTACCTTGATTGATAATTGATGTTGATAAATTAGTTTGACCAATTGACATTATTGTATTGGCAGTTGTAATAACATCATGATTTTGATTTTGTCTTGTTGGATGTAAATCCAAATCCCATATTTGTAAATCATCTGTATTGCGTATAACAGTATCGGGCGTGGCGGAATGATAATGTGGTGGTGGTGATAATACACCACTGCTGGTAACCTCGGGTGATGATTCTTGAAGGCCGACAATTTTACCACCCCATCGTCTTTTAATGCCGGCCATTGGCACCCTCGGCACCGTTTGTAAAATCATCCCGCAGTGATCCACCTTCCTAACGTCTCCACCTTGACTACTTACAGGCTCCACTTTAACGTATTTAAATTAACTCCTTTTTTTATCACCCAATGCATTCCACTTAATACACTATTTTTTTGTTAAATTTTTCTTTGCAAATTTATTATCATATAACATTTCACAATTATCATAATCACTTTTCTTTTTTTTTTTTTATCGACAGGCTGTCAACAACAAAAACAAAGACAAAATGCATCAAAGGCAAATGTAATCTCAATTTATAACTTTATATCAATATATATTTATTTAATATATAGTGTTGCTATTATTTAATAAAAATTTAATCACTAAATTCTTTTCTTTTTCCTCATTATCCACATGAGTTATTTGTTGTGTTAATTTTGTTAATTTCAAATGAAACGTTTATAATAGTATGGGGAATACGACAACGTGTACTATGACAACTCCTACAATTTTCCCACTTGATGTATATGTACTAACAACACAAAATTAACTTAGTGGGGTTGATCTCTTATAACACAAGTCTAACACTGAGTTGTACTAATGGCGCCCGCGTCGACTACTGTTGGTCATCAGAGAAAACGGGGTCACGATCGCGCAAAAGGGAACGCTTTATCCGTTCACGGCTAAATATTACGTTCAAAAATGAGAGTGTCAATGGGTCAACATCAATTATAGAATTCATCTAATTTTATATTATAAATTTTTTTTTATTATTTAACAAATATTATATTATGATTTGTTAATTAAGGAAAATTATTCATTGTAATTAACATGTCAATTGTTTAATTTTAATAAATAATAAAAATAAATATGAAATTTATTTGAGACAATTATACGAAGCACTTGTGTCACATTGAGAAATGAACAGGGTCATACTTTTCCATAGTCAACTTTCTCACTTATTTAGGTCAAAGCTTGCTCATAAATTTTCTCTTGTTTATATTCTCCATGGGCGCATATATTACCCTTGAATAAAACAATTATTATTATTATTATCTCAATCAATCACAAAACCTTTTAATTAATGAAAAATAAACATTTCATGTTTGTGAAATTAATCAAGTTAAAATTTTCAACCAAACTGAGTTGTTGCCAATCGTCGATCAATTGATTTCTCTTTTTAAGGTTAACTAATTCTTCCTAATTTAATATTTCGCTTATTGAATTTATTTTGTCTTTTGTCGGAAAATTATATCGTATAGTTTTTCTAATCACAAACAAAAATAACAACTATTTATTTATTAGATCAGGCGCGCGTGCGTCTTTCACATTTGGTTCCGTTTTTTACTTTCCAAAAAACAAACACTTGCTCTATCTAAGTATTCTACACAACACACTCAATAATTTCAATTTGTTTTCAACTATGTAAATTTTTAGAAGATATTTAAACGTCGTCGTTGACTATCATAGCCTGATTTTAATCTATTATTTGAATTTTTTGTATTTGAAATACGATGTTGCCGCGACGACGCTCCGTCACCGACTGAGCACTGGCTCCGCATAAAAGTATCGGCGCCGCAAGCGTTGCAAACAGGGATCAGATGAGTGAGATAGATAGAGAGAGCAGTTTTACTTTGCTGCGAAAAGATTTCTCCTCAATATCACCAACTATAGACACTATTATGTATGTACCAAATTTTAATGGTATATGTGTATTTTTATGTGAAGCAATTTGTCTTGAATCAGGAAATTACATCAACAATTTTCATTTTTTCCTCCATTTTTCTATAAATATATATATAGCTATCTTGTTAACTGCAGGCCTTTAAATATCTTAATTCTTTTTTTACATTACCCTTGTTCATAAGCTCTTCATTAATTGAATTAACAACGTTTATATATAAATTTTTATCGAAAATATATAGTAAACTAGATAAGCTATTTTCTGTAAAAGAAATATTAGAAATTTTTATTTGACTTTTTTATCTATGCTATATTATATTATATGGACAAGTTGAGTATTGATAAAAATTACTTATGCCCACTCAAACGACAAAATAAATAACATACATTAAAATATATTTTAAGGGTTGATAAAAATCTTAAATATCACTTGACCCTTATATTCAAGTCGATATTACGTCAGAAAAAAATGTATTAAAATCTTTATCAAACTAGACTAAAAATACCTCCTAATCATATAATTTTCATCATTTTTTTTATAGCTTATTTAATATTTATATAAATAAAAAAATATATGTGTCAATGACACAGACAAGATAGACACAGTATACGAAATGTAGGTTGAGGCTATATGAAAAATAAAGGGTAATAAAGGGGTATATAAAAAAATAACAAATAAAATAGGGGGTTAGTTTATACCCCCGTTATTGTGACGTCTTCCACCTGTTACACGAGACAGTCAGTGTGTTTTGTATACATTTTAGCCCGGATTTTAGATGCGCACAAGCTAAGAATGAGAAGAGAACAGGGAGAATTATTCAGGGGCTGTAAAAAAAATTTAAAAAAAAAAAAAAAAAACAGGGGTGAAGATCAGACAGGGGTATTGGTGAATAAATAGAGGAGAAAGGTGAAATGAGGGCGCCGGGCTCGACGCGACGTTAAGGGGTTGCTTGTGCGCCCTGTCATGTGCAGAGCTCTATGTGTTCGGGTCACGGCCAGGGAATAACCAGGCCAGGCACTCCACCGGGTTTTGCTATTGTGTCATGATTCCAGGTCGGGACTAACTCTTAAATAGGTCATCTATAGTAAATTTAATTTATTATAAATTATTGCTTTTTTCGTCTATGTACACATTTATACTTGTCATTTGTTTCTTTTGTATTTATATAGTTTAAATTTCAATATATGTATACAAATGATTTTTGGAATTGTGTTCTACTTATGTCAAAAGCACAAAAAAATATACAAATAATGTATATTCTTTTTGACCTAGATTAATTTGTTTTTTTTTTTTTTTTAATTTTACTACTGCGACTGACGCAACTATCAATAGATATACCTATACTTTTTTTCTATTTGAATAGAAGTATTGTTAATTTTAAAAAATGTGGAATTAATAAACAAAAAAAAATAGGACTTTATTTAAATCCTAAAAGCTTTTTTTTTTTTTGAAAAAAAAACGGAATCAATTAACGTTTAATAAAAACGATATTGTTGAAATTACGAGTATGACCTTAATTAGAGTATGTAATTTTTCGTTCGAGCATAACATACAAAGAGCAAGCCGCGATCGGTCACCAGGTCGTATCATCTCACACCATATGCCATATCACATCTACATCGACGTTGTATAGAATCACATGTACATATTAACTGCGTCATTTTTATAATGTTATTATAATGTTTGCATCAGAGCTTGTCTATTAATAATAATAAGCCATATACAGTCATCAACTCAAGTAAGATGACAATATATTTAATATTTTTTTCATGACGCAATTAATATTATAATTTTTAAATTTTTTTCTATAATATTCTCTATTAATATTTCCTTCTTTTAATTTATACTATGGTTATATCTAAAACTTAAAAGAACAAAGAATCCTCAAGGATGAGAAAAATTAAACGAAAAAAAAAAAAAATAAATAAATAAATTTACACTTGGCTAACTCGTTAGTCAAATTATCGGGTAACGAGGTCTACGCCAAGGTCCTCGATATACATAGAAATACAATAAAAAATATATATAAAAAAAAAAAAAAACTGCCGGAAGAGGTGTGCCGCATTTGCATGACGTAATTTTTGTTGTACAAGTTTAATAACACATTGATAATCACACGACATTATAATATGATTTTTATTTTTTAAATTATTTTATTACCATGGTTAATCAATGTGTATGACTTTTAAACTTGATTATAATTTTACATGAATTTAATGCAATTTTTAGGTCAGTTAACACGTGGATTTGAACCCTTGATCCTCGTAAAGAGCTTTATGAGCTTTTTTTTTTTTGATCTCTAATTTTAGTTTTATTTAGTTTATTTATTTTAATGAAAGTAAAATTATAAGTAAAAAACATAGCAAATTAATAGAATTAATAATTAAAATTTTTTTTAACGAATTATAAAATATTCCATGGTTAAAATTCATTCATGGCCTTGTAATTGTGAATAAAATAAACCTTCATTTTCCCACGCATGATTGCCATCAAGTGTCACTTAACATGATACTCCATATAAATTATTTCAATAATATACGAGTTATTTAAATAAATATATATAACAACACACATCATACACAATGTATAATGCAATTTTAATTTTCAATAGTCAAGGTTAAATAATTGTTTGTGTGTTTGCATCTATGTGTGGGTTTTTTTTTCCTTTTTCTTTTTTAGTTTGTCGTTAATTAGGCGTGGTTATCAAGATTTTAATGATAGTGATAAATACACACTGGATGCATTTGCATTAGGTTCAAATGAACAATAAAAGTATTTCAAATGAAATTTAAAAAAAAAAATAAAATAATGGCTTCAGTGTTTAGATCGTTACGGCAATATGGAGTTACAGAAAGACCCAGAAGACCGGACATGATTACACATTGACGTTGTAAAGCTTCGCTGAACATCACGAGGACTTGATCACGAACCAAGGCCCAACTCGCCTTTATCCTCATATTTTCTTTTTTTAAAATATATTTTTTATAGTTTTTTTTTAAATAGCAAAATTTTTCATTATCATCAAATTATTTAATTACATATTGTTAATTTTCTTCGTTTTTTTTTTCAATTAAAATAGATAATTTATATAATAGTCGCATTCATCATCAATGTAGTCGACCTCACAGTCATATTGGAATGTATTCTATCATTTCCTCGTTGCGTTTTTTTTTTTTAATTTGAAAAATTATTTTTTCAGCTTTTTTTTTATTGCTATTTCACACGAATGAGTAATGTTTCTTGTTTTTTTTTTTAATTTTAATTTTAATAATACTGAGTGTACTCACCACACGATGATTTATTTATGTCAATAAAATAAGATGTTTTTAGTACTCACCTGAAACAATAAAAATGAAAATAATTAATTTAATTTATTTAAATATAAGAAATATATTTTTACTTAATGTATATTTATATTGTCGTTGTTATGTAAGAGACACTGTTGTCTAGTGTTGATGTGAATAGACATTAATATCAATGCAATTTGTTGATTCAAATCAGATATCAGTCGAGTATATAATCGCATCCAAATTATGCGTAATTTACATTATTAAAAAAATTATAAAAAGAAAAAATAATTGAGGTGAATTAATTTTGTAAAAGAAATATTTAAAAAAAAAAAAAAACAACGAGTATAATTAATTTTTTTTTTTTTTTGTTATCTAATTAATTTAATTGTATCAAATTTCATATGTTTTTATATGGAAAATATTTAATAATAAATTATTTGGTTTAATTTTCATTGTTTTAATTTTAATATGAGAAATTTCCTTTTTTTTTTTTTTTTATTTATCAATTCACTGTGAAGTATATAAATAAAAAATAAATTTAATAGATAAAAAAAACTTTTATTAAAATAAAAAGACCTATTTTTATAACTCCTCTTTTATTTTATGTCAAAAAATGAATGATTTTATTTTTGAAAACAATAAAAATATATCCACTCTGCAATAATAATAACGATAATATGATGATCAATATCCTTGTGAAATAAATCCCACGACAGCTTTGAAATGCAATATGAAATAATTCATCTATATTTGTCGTTGAGTCTATCAAAAATTTAAACGACAAAAATGAAAAATTAGAAAATAGAAATCATAAGGGATTCAAGACAAATGTATATAATTATTTATAATATGAATTGAAAAATAAATTAGCATGACAAAGACTGATTATGGTGATATTTTATTGGCCAACGTTTCATTTGGCGACAGTGCCAACGAAACTGTTAAAACAAAAGAGAACATAAATATGTAATTCATGCATGCATGTGCAGCATTGCAAATAAACTATTGACTTTTTTTTTTTATAAATATTTTGAATAATTTAACAACAATCCGTGGGAATAAATAAGATAATATTAACAAACAAGTTAAGAGAATAATTAAAAAAAATATTACATATATTTTATTTTAATTTGAGAAATTATATTTATTCATTTAAGATTTGATGCATGATAGGGGTAGTTAATTTATTGATGAATTTAAAATTAAAAATAATTAGAAAATTGTTTATTCGCAAAAATAATGAGCGTTTTTTTTTCGAAATTTGTTACAAAAATTTTGTGTAAAAGATTATTTTTTGTTACTTCTGTGAGGAAATAACATAATCTGGTTGGAATTTAAGACAGACCACTTGGGTATACTTGGGTCAGGATGATTTCCTTGAAAAAAAAAAAATTTCTACATTTAGCCGAGACCCATCAGCAAATATATATAACCCACCTTCCAAATGGTCATTTTTTTTCTTTTTTTTTCCCTTTTTTTACGAAACACACAGAAGCATTTTCTTTATTTTCCTATCGTGATACATCTGCAGCCAACACAAAGAATAAAAAATAGAAAAATCAATTATTTTTCAATCATATGATGAATTAAAAATACAAAATCGATAAATCACGTTTGTGATGTGTGAATTAACAATGCAGGTGACTATAATGGTCACCTGAATGCAATAAAGTGTAAAAATATTATTAGCTAAAGAAAAAAAAATGTCAATATCAATGTGTGGGTTTATTGGAATTTTAAAATCATTTTATCCACCTGATGCTTGAAGCAAAAATAGCTCAGATAACTTGTTTTACACCCACGTACCTTGACCTTCTAATCCAGCAATATTAACAATAAAAAAAAAAATAAAGTTTTTATTATTTTTATATACCTAGACTTCGCAGAATCAAAAAATCAAACTGCGGATGATTTTTTTTTTTTATCTTTTTTTTCAATAGAAAATATATAGATTTAGACAAATAGATTTAGCAAGAAAATTTTGTAAAATGCAAACTTTTCTGTATATCTTTTCATTGATTTGAACTGACCGGTTTTTTTTATTTAAATCAAAAAAGTGAAAATCCGATCAACACCATAAATGGCCTTTCACACAAAGTGGCCCTAAAAAAACTTTTGTTATTCTGGTGCCAATGTACGCCTCTATATACCTGCACCAAAATTCAAGGTATATTTTGAAAAAAAAAAGAAATCTAACGGCCTACAAATTTACAAAAAGGAACACCTTTCACCCTCCCACTTAATGTACAAATCGACAGTTAAAAAACAAAAAAGACAAGTATACCTGTGTATAAACCATTGGAATGAGGTATAAATTTTTTATTTTTTTTGCTTCCGTGTGTTAATGACAAGGCCACGTGGTATTATATTATGTCCTGAGAATATTAACATGCTTTAAGCGCAATAGTCGTCTAGCATGACCTCGAAATGATTAGACGCTTCTTGTGCGGAGATGTTGGTGGCATAGAAATTTTATACCTGTGTAATATGAGAGAGTAGATTCTACTCTTTCTACTCATTTATTCACAGTTACTGGTTATTATTTTTTATTTATTTTCTTCTAGTCCAAGTGTCATGTGGATTTTTTTGTGTCTAGCCTCGACAACAACTGACCCAACCACCTTGTAAATTTCAAATGTTCAAATTAGAGAGAGCAAAGATAGGTCATGGCTAAAAACCGGAAGGCTTAATAATTCCGGATAAACTTCAAAACAAGTTCAAAATTTAGTAGCTTTTTTCATTTTTTTTTTTTTGGAACATGACACACTTGCAAATAGTAATTTATTGAATTTTTTTTTAGAAATATATATCATCAATCAAACTGTACATACAATACTTTTTCCTTTTCTTTAACAATAGCTGTCAATTTTAACTTGGCTACATGAATGTCTTTTATATAAAAAAAATATTCAGAATTCTAAGAAGAAAAAAATGGCTTTTTTTTTTTAAATAAACTTAGTACGATTAAGGTTGGTGTTGCCCTTTTTATCCATGACGTATTGAGCAAGTGAAAGAGTACAAGGTTGTTTATCAAATAACAAAACAAAATAATAATCACATATAGACTGTGATATTATTAATCTTATGATTGATCATCAAACTCCAACATTTTTTATGATTAATTATTATTTTTTTTTATTATATCAGTCTGTGCTTATCTTGATTAATTTTTTTCACGAATCATCATGCACATATAGAGGATAATTTTACAGATCAAAATCAAACTAGTGACAAACGGAAATGTAAATCATTGTTTATGCATTGCAAAAATAATATATCTATTTATATTATCAATAGAAAAAAAATTTAATATTAATTTTTAATACATTATCAGTGAATTATAATAAATTATATTAATTTTTTTTTCATTTTATCTATTTTTATTAACAGTCATGACCGAGTTTCTCTGTGAATTTATGGGGGATGATAGTTGACCTAGTTTTGAGTTTACTCCAAATAATATATATAGTTTGTTTTCACCCTCTTGCTTTTGCTCGAATGAGGGTCATCACTATGTAGAGTACCATGGCTGCTGGATAAATTCACTTATGTTACTACAAACCCCCGGCGTTAAATGGGGTCACCAGCCAGCCAGATATCGATATCTTGAAAGTATATGACTTAAGACCCTCAAGAATCTTCGTTCTATGACCGCGATTTAATAAAATAGCTTTAAATATTTTAATCATTCAATAGAATTTTATATTTTTCATAATTTTATATATATTCATTGGAGCCATGAAAGGCCAATAGCTAACAGGAAAAAAAATCAACATAAATACATCATAAAATAAGATGATGTCATTCACGGATAAGGGCACCGATAAAAATTAAATTTTTATATATTTTAAAATTATCTAACTCTTATATTATCATTTAAAATTAAAAATTACAAGTTTGATAAATAAAAAATCCACGTTTTGTCGTATAGAAAATTATTTAAAATAAATTTTTTTTATTATATTTTTTAATTGTTCGGATGTGTATGAATAAAAAATTAATTTAATGCAGATGCGTGTATGCAAAAGTCGAGTGATATGTGTAAGGTGGGAAAAATAATATTTCAATGTAAAAATATATATTTTTTTCTTAGCATATACTTGAATGCCGTGTGTTAGAAGAAAAGGTTGAGGTCTTGAGGTTCGAGGCCGCGAGCTCCCTCACTTTCCCACACTTTCTGCTGCTTCATATATACATCGTCTACTTGAACAACAAAATAATATAGACATGCAGAGTTTGTAACCCAACAACAAGTATTATTATACTTTATGTTGTATATCTCGTATATTTATACATATTTTTTTACTGTGACTTGCGCAAGGCGTTACGCGTGTGCACAACAGGGCACGTCACTCAATATGAACTTTAACATATAAAAAAAATTATTTCAAAATAAAAAAACCACTCAATTTATGTATCTAATATTCACAATAATCAGCAACTTATATTTTATAATCGTTGAAAATTAATTTTCAATAAAAAAAAATTCAATCATCATTATACGTGTTATTTAAATTTACAAAAATACATGCAATCGACGATTTCTATTTTTGGTATTTGAAAATAATTCACGAACGGCCTCATACGTATACTTTTATTTTTATTACTATTGATTTATGTTATTGTCATTAAAAATAAAAATTTTATAATTTAATATGTGGGCGAAAATATATGACTAATCAAACTCATTTAAATTTTGAATTCTGTGATTGGTTATGGTAATTAATTTATTAATATGGTTTGTTACTGGAAAATTATTAAAATTAATTCAAATTATAAAAAATAATTTTTTATTAGCATAAAAATTTATTTATAAACCGATGAATTATTATTGAACAATAATTCATTTGTTGATTTTTTTTATAATTTAATTTTTAATTGCATGTCGTCATAGAAAAATGTTTTTTTTTTTTTATTTTTAAAATTTATTTATATTCAAATGAAATATATCTTAAAATTGTTTGTACTTAATATCACATTACTTTTTGTTGATGATATTTTATTATGCACCTCGAGGTCATTAGAAATTTAATCTTCTTTTTTTTTTTTTTTTTCTTTTAACAAGTAGATTTTTAAAATACCTTTATGTTTAATTATACAATTTTATTTTTCATTTTTTAAGATTAAAAAATTAATTATTTCTCTGAAAATCAACACTGAGTTGAGAGAAATAATTTAATAAAATACTCGTCAATGTCAGTGTTTCAAAAGGTAGCACAATTTTTTATGTAAAAAAAAATTGTACAAATATGTCGGATTAAAAAGAGAATTTTCGTGCCAATGATCTGGCCAAGGATATCAACTTTAGCTGACTGATCACGAAGCCTATACTCGTTTAAATATTAACATCCAAAAATGGACTTGTAAAAATAGAAACAAAAAAAAAAAATCTATACAGACTTAAAATGATTTAAAAATTTTGATAAAATCATTATTACAATGTACGACGACTGTACATTGCAAAAAAAAAATTATATATAGATTAAAAATAGATTTAGCAAACTTTTTTTTTTCTTTTAGGAAGTTGATAATAATAATAATAGAATAATGTAATTTTTTTTCTCACAATTTAAAATGTGTTGTTACAATACAAAGGCTAAGATCATTAACAACCACATGTGTGATATGAAAAGGACCTTAAAAATTATGATGATCATGGCCTTCGTAACTTCCGTGAATATATTTAATAATATACGTGGATAAGATTGTTGGCACATAGT